>VZRI01007117.1:194490-222863 GCA_013397515.1 Upupa epops | reverse complement strand
GCCTGGATCTGTTCCTGTGCGACTTGGTCTAGATGATCCTGCTGTGGCAGGGGATGGGACTAGATGATCTTTTGAGGTCCCTTCTGATCCCTAATGATCCTATGATTCTATGCTATGATTCTATGATTGTAGTTACTTCAGTCAAACAATTGATGCTATGTCCTGTCCTGTGTCTAGCCATGACTTCAGAGACTTCCTAAATGCAATGGGCAGCTGCATGGAATGACTCTGTTCTGAAAATACTACTTAAGAGGAGGGGTTGGTTTTAACATGTTCTAGCAGATATATGCCTTGATTAAGAAAAAATGGAGCTCTGCTCTGTCATGGAAAATATTATCATATTCCTTACAGGTAAGTACATTTGAAATGATGGTAACTGAGGCAGTTTTACAATATATATTTAAAAAGGAATGGTGTCAAATGTTTAAGGGATGTGAATAATATATAGCCGGTGTCATCAAGGGATCTGACTTGACTCATTTTTTTCTTTTTAGGTTTTTACCATCATTTAAATAAAGAAAATTTATTTTAATGTGTTGTTAGATCTTATTTGTTATTCTTTGTCTTTTTTCTCATTTTACTAAGGTACAGTAAAACTGCTGTTGCTGAAGTGCGCGTAGGATGACATTGCCTGCATTTGGCAGAACAGGATTCGTGTCTGGGGCTGAATATTGTTGTAGTTTAGATTTCAGAATAATGGAATTCAGTGCTTAATGCTTCTACAGAAATTACATATGTGACTTGTCAAGACAGTTTGGCCCTCATCCAGCAAAAATTTAAACACTTGTGCAATGAGAAACTAATGTTTATATACTTGAGGGTGCAACAAGGTGTTAATTGCACTGTGCCTCTGTTTCTTTCTTCCTCTTAGATTTTTATAGTTTGGACAGTAAAAGCCCAAAAGACCTTTTGGTGTGTATAAAGTATATCTATCACAACAGAGTTGTCCCAGAAAAGCTATTACACATCCTGCTTGCTGCACTCCTGGTGACCCTAATGGAAATGTTTGCTTGAATAATTTGAGGTCTTTGTATGTATTCACATAGGAAAATTATATTGCCCTGGGAAAAAAGAGTGGGTCCTCCTTTCCTTGCCAGATACGCCTTCTTCATTGTGGTAGGTTTGATCTGTCAGCGTAGCTTTTTATTCTCTGATCTCAGTGTCAAAAAGTCTTTTTTCTTGTTTGGTTTTCTTTAATTTGTTCCCAGATGTCTGATGCAATCAATGGCAACAAAATAAGTCAAATAAATAAATGTAGAATTCTATTAGGAGCTGCAGAAACAATTCTCTGAGCTATCCATTGGCTTAACTAACTGTGTAAGTAATTTGCCAAAAGACATCTTATGGACTGTTTTAAAAGTAAATCAGCTAGAGCAGTGGTGTCTTTTTTTTGTTTGTTATTCCTGCCTCATTGCCTCAACAAATACATTGTTTTAGTGCTTTTTTGTGTTATGGATGTATGTGCAGTTCAGACCTCTGTAAACCTGAAGCTATTGCTTACTAAAGAATGGATGAATGTCCTGTATTTCTGGACAGCGAGTGGGAGAAAAATCTAGATCAAAATCTATACCTAGATTTTGGCCTGAATCTAGCTTACAAAATCTAGGTATAATAGTGCATACTGTTCTCACTGTGTACAGGTGCTTCTGTTTGAGAAGGGTTAATTAATATTGGAATATAAGCCAGAAAAAAACTACAAATATGAAGACTTTTCATCCTAAGAAAGACGGATTAACATAACTTAGTTTGCCTTAACAAAGCAAAGGCTTAGAGGAAATGCAGTTACAGATATATCGGATGAAAAACACCAGAGAGGGAAAACAACTGTTTACCCAAAAGGAAAATTTGGCATAAAACACAATTACATTTAGGCAGGAAATAATTTATTTCTAAATGTCAGATGTTTGAGGCTCTGCAGTGTCCTTCCAGGAAAAGTAATGCTTCTCACTCCAGCTAGTTTTGGGGCTGTTCTTTAATCAGCTTGTGGATGGGATTCCTTGACGTAGCTGGCTGACAGAATCATCAAATTATTGAGGCTGGAAGAGACCTCTGAGTTGATCAAGCCCAGCCTATGACCTGACATCACCACAATAAGCTAGACCATAGCACTAAGTGCCATCTCCAGTCTTTTCTTTACCTCCAGAGATGGGTATTCCACCACTTCCCTGGGCAGTCCATTACAATGTCTAACCACCCTTTCCATGAGGAAGTGCTTCTTAAAATCTAACCTAGTCCCTGGTGTGGCTTCAGTCCTCGCCCTCTCATCCTGTCACTAGTTGCCTGGGAGAAGAGCCTGACCCCCACCTGTCTACAAATTCCTTTCAGGTAGTTATAGAGTGATAAGGCCCTCACTGAGTTCAGAGCTCTTCTTCTAAGGCCCTGTTCTCCACAGGTCCCTCAGCCTGTCCTCATAAGACTTTCCCTCTAGTCTGTTCACTAGCCTCATGCTCTCCTATGGACCCAGTCCAGTACTTGAATATCTTTCTTGAAGAGAGGAGCCCAGAACTGCCCGCAGTACTTGAGGTGAGGTCTCACCAGTGCCCAGTACAGAGGGAGAATTGCTTCCCTTTTCCTGCTGACTACACATTTATGATACAAGCCAGGATGCCATTGGGCTTTTGTGCCACCTGGGCACACTGCTGGTTGTTGACCAGTACTCCCAGATCTATCTCTGCCAGGCTGCTCTCCAGCCACTCATCCCCCAGTCTGTAGCTCTGCTGGGGATTATTGTGGCCAAAATATAGGACCCTGCACTTGGCCTTGTTAAACCTCGTGCTATTGTCTTCTGCCCATTAATCCTGTCTGTCCATATCTCTCTGCAGCATCTTCCTCCTCTCCAGCACATTGCCCCTCAACTTGATGTCATCCGTGAATTTACTAAGGGGAGATTTGACACCCTCATCCAAATCATCAATAAAGATGCTGACTAGAACTGGGCCCAGCACTGATCCCTTGGGGGACACCACTGCTGACTGGACACCAACTGGATGGGGCACCATTCACAACCATTTTCTGTGCCCAGTCATCCAGCTAGTTTTTAACCCAGCAGAGGGTGCACATATCCAAGCCATGGGCTGTCAACTTCTCCAGGAGCGTGCTGTGGGAGACCATGTCAAAGGCTTTGCTGAAGTCTAGGTAGACCATATCCATAGCCTTCCCCTCATCCACTTCGCAGCTTAACCAGTTGTAGAATGCGATAATGTTGGTTAGACAGGACCTTCCTTTCCTAAACACATGCTGCCTGGGCTCCTGGCAGTGGGGCTCGAACTTGTCCATCTAGGAAGTCCATTCTACTATCTTGTCATATGTACTGATAGTTTCTTTTGGCTGCCAGAAGCAGGTAAGCACACTGTATTAGCTGTATGGCAGGTATTTATACTGTCTCATTGAGAGCTGTCATACTGTCAACATAGTCTGTAATGAAACCTCTCATCACTTAGGAGGTTCAGAAATGGCAGTTGTGATTGTTATAACTCAATATTCAGTTTTTCACTGCAGGAAGGTGTTCCTTATCTTTAGTATTTCACATTTGGAAGATTTTAGCTTTGTCAACAGGCTTAAGTAAAGTGTCATTTATCTTTCAGTTTTTTCATTTTTCTGGCCCATTGGACATTTTGACAGTAAAGAGTTTGAGAGACACAGAGGGATGTGTGAAACTCACAGAACCAAGAAGGCAACTGCATCTTTTCCATTTTATGGTTTAGTCAGACTTTTCCTTGGAAGGTGCAGTTTATCTCAGAAAGCCCAAGGTAAGTATACACTGGCTGAGGAACCTTTTCTTTTCCTGTTTTAATGCAGTAGACTCTTCCCTTTAACATCACTGCTTAGTAACATTCCCAAAGCAATAGATTCCTAAACGTGCAGAGGAGATTTATCTAAAAAAACCTAAAAAGCCAAAGTGACTAAACACAAAATGCTTGTGACTTACTCTATTACACTGGTTTACTAAGTTCAGTTTTTACCACATGGTTTTTTGAGGGCAGCATGAAAGACAATGTTCCAGACTTGGCAGTATGCGTGGGCTAAGGCCTCAGTCAAGTGACACATTGAATATCATAGAATCATAACCTTAGAACTGAGCTTCTCTTAGTTTTGTAGAGGAATTCTTTAGCTCTTTACTTATGTTTACCAGTTGGATGTCTCTGGGCTAACCTGCTCAATAGGTTGTTGCTAATGCAAATTTCCTTTGAGTTTTTTGTTTCAAATAAGTAGTTTCATTTGCTTTAGGTAACAGAAGAAACAACAAATACATAGATCTGTGAGGTTATTTAAAACACAAGCTTTATTGTAAAGTAAGAAAATATTATAGTCAGGAAACACAATGTTGAACTGGCAGAAAATTGACTTGTAAATAGGTCTTTGGGAGGTTATAACACAAGTTACATATATTATTCATGTAGTGATAAAGCCTGGAATCTCCATTTGAAGATAAATATTTCATTATGCAAGGCTCTGCACAGGTAAATATGAGGAGGGGTCCTATTCTCTAATTACCTTTCAATCTAATGAGAAAATATGTACAATGAAGGACCAATGGGACTGCACCACAACATAAACATTTTGAAATCATACATTAAAGTTTATGAAGACATGTCAGAGGTTTGGAAGTTTAGCATTTTGTACATCCCATTAATGAGATCTGTCTTTCTTTTCAGGGGCTAAACAAAATGTTCCTTAAAGGATGGGCAGGTGCAAGCATAATGGGAGCTTTCAGGTAGGTAATCTACTGAATTCCTTTTCCTTTTCTTTCAGATTTGCTAGACAATCAAAGTCCACTCCTATTGGCTTTATTTCAATATTTAGCATTCATTTAGATGCGTTATCTTTTTCTTCAGTCTTTATAATGCCAGGGCACAGCTAACACAGGGAGAGTCAGAAGCGCAGTGTCCCTGCAGAGTCAGATTCACCTGCTCATATCCTGCTCCCTATTTGCATGGCTATTCTGCTAAGAACAACCACTGAGATAATCTGGCAGCCAAATAAATTAATCCTTGTCATTCATTTTGCGGCCTGCTGGATGTTAAAAGGACAGAGAAAAATAGGAATGAAAGAAGATAGAGCTCAGTTTTTCACTGCTTGTTTCATTCCTTTCAGCTGCTGTTAAAAGTGCCTTATTATTCAGGCTAGGACACATAATGGACAATGGATAATCTACATAAGAAGCACAGGGCATCACTGAGAGTACATTCTATCTATACTAATTAACACAGGCAAAAGCATAAAGTCATGGACTACTGTCTCAGCTTCACCTCAAGCTTTTCACAAGAAAGGCATGCCAGTAACCCAATCCTTCACTCACCATCTCTTTCTGTTACTGGAATTTAACAATAGCTTTAATAACATCGCTACTAAAACACAGAAGCCGTATCCTCTCTCTCAGCAGTCTGTAAGCAAGGTTCAGGTGAGTTAATTAATTATTTAGATTTCAGCAAGCAACTCCTCTTTCCTCTGTTAGTGGAGTGGAGACTGGGGAATGCTGATCACAGTACAGTGTAACATTAATGCACTTCTATTGAATAGCTTAGGATACGGGGATTATTGGGCAGGAAAATGAGCTCCTCTCTTGATTGCCGCACTTAACTATTTCTCTGGGGCACTTACTGCACTAGAAAATACAAACTATAATCCAAGAAACACAGTGATACAAATAAATCCATGGAGAAAAGTTTTGCTGCTGTTGCCTGTGAGAAGTGCTATTATTCATAAATGGAGGAAGCAAATGGGGAATGCGTGGATAAAATAGTTTGTGATTATTCTGTTTTAGTATTATCTATGCTGATATATTCCAAATCTTTGCCATGGTAATTGCAAGGAGTTACTGTGAATCAGTTACTAGATCTGACTGGTTGAGGCCAGTGTAGGGAGCAATGTTAAGTATTGATCATTTGTGTATCAGGTGTTTGTTGGCAGAATAAGACCACGACAAAGAAAAGATGTGGAGGTTTTTCCTTAAACCAAGACTCAAAGACATCAGATACAAGGGCATGGTATGAATTACTGAAGAGCCATAGGACCTCTGTAAAGTCTCATTTAAAGAGCTTTTGCTTCCCCTTGTATGATACGTAGCTGTCAGTTGTTAATCAGTCTTGCATGTAAGAGTTACTCTGCACTTGTCACTTTTTTTTTGAGCAAAAGGCATAACCACATTCCTCCAAGAAGTTTATTTTGCTATGCTGATGACTTGTACAATGCTGCAAATTGTTCCATTTACCAAAGCATCTCTGGCCTCCCCATGTGCTGTCACTGATGGGGTTCCATGAAGTGTATTGCAGTGATACTATCAGACCTTCTTTTGTTTCTCATTTGGCTCATGTGTACTTACAAATGTCCTGTCACGTGTATACCTACTCACAACTGTAAAAGTTGTTTTCAGCTATATCACAAGTGCTGGTTTAAGGATGATTGGCATAAAGCCTTCTGGACAGTCTTTTGAAACTACTTCCAAGATTTTCCTGTTACAAACAAAGAACAGAACAAATAACTTCCAAGTACTCTAAACGTAGCAAGACCATCTGTTGAATTCAGAAGTGAGCTTACTAACAGTAATGTCTTTTGGCTGTATGTTCTTGAACTAGAGAAGTTTTAAATGGTTTGATTTTTTTCAAATTCTGAGAGAATTCTCATACCTGTATTTTGGATTTGAACACTTGTCAAGGGGTATTTCTATCAGAAAGCAAGAAATCAAATGGCTGTAGGTTTTGAATCCTTTTTATTTTAGTGGATAACAATAAATCAAAATATAGATTGGATAAATTATATCTCTTATAACCAACAGAGATTTCCAAATTATACAAGGGATACACTGAAGGGAATTGCAGAACAATTAAATGCTACAAGCAGGATGGCCTGGGAAAATAGGATAGACTTAGAAAAGACATTGGCAGAGAAAGGAGGGGTATGTGTAGTGTTAGGGAATCAGTGTTGCACTTTTATTCCAAACAACAATGCCCATGACAGCACTATTACTAAAGCACTGCAAGGACTCACTACCCAACCTGACAAGTTAGCAGTAAATTCAGGAATAGATGGTGCCCTTAAGACATGGTTAGAATCCTCGTTTGGAAAAGGTCTGGTTCTGTCTGTTTTCACATCTTTGATTGTAGTAGCTGGTGTTCTAACTGCAGTAGGGTGTTGTATAATTCCATGTGTACAGGGACAGGTTGACCATCTAATAAAATAGTCTTGTCAAAACAGATATTGTTAGGTCTGCTCCCACATCCAAAAAAATAAATAAATTCCTGTTACAAGAAAAATAAGATGACAGTGACACAGAGGGAGTATCCTCTGAAGAAAAGTGTGAAATTACATTCATAGAAACATAGAATCATTAGGGATCGGAATGGAGTCCAATCCCCTTGCCACAGCAGGACCACCTAGACCAAGTTGCACAGGAACACATCCAGGCGAGTCTTGAACATCTCCACAAAAGGAGACCCCCCTGGGCAGCCTGTTCCAATGCTCCATTACCCTCATTGTGAAGAGGTTCCTTCTGATATTTGTGTGGAACCTATTATGTTCCGGCTTGCACCCATTGCCCCTTGTTCTATCACCATATGACAGTGAGAAGAGCCTGGCTCCATTCTCCTGACACCCACCCCTCACATATTTATAGACATGAATGAGGTCCCCCGTCAGACTCCTCCAAGTTAAGAGGCCCAGCTTCCTCAGCCTTTCATCATAAGAGAGCTGTTCTAACTCCTTCATTGTCATTGTTCTACACTGGACACCCTCCAGCAGCTCTGTGTCCTTAAAGTGAGGAGTCCAGAACTGGACGCAATACTCCAGATGTGGTCTCACTAGTGCAGAGTAGAGGGGCAGAAGAACCAGTCTTGATCTGCTGACCAACCCCATTCTGATCCCCCCCAAGGATGCTATTGGCCTTCTTGGCCACAAGAGCACACTGCGGGCTCATAGTCATCCTGGTCCCTTTCTCCTACACTGCTGTCCAACAGGTCAGTCCCCAACCTATATGGTACCTGGGGTTTTATTCTTGCCCAGATGCAGGGCTCTACACTTACCCTTGTTGTACCTCATTAAGTTTCTCTCTGCCCAGCTCTCTAGTCTGTCCAGGTATTGCTGAATAGCAGCACAGTCTGCTGGGGTTTTGGTGACACCACCCAGCTTTGTGTCATCAGCAAACTTGCTGACAGTGCCCCCTAATCCCTCATCCAAGTCATTAATGAATAGATTCAAGAGGAGTGGTCCCAGTACCGATCCTTGGGGAACCTCACTAGATATAGGCCTCCAACTAGACTCTGTCCCATTAAACACTGCTGTCTGCCTTCTATCCTTCAGCCAGTTCACAATCCACCTCACTGCCCAATCATCCAGTCCACACTGCCTCAGTTTGGTTGTGAGGATGCTATGTGAGACTGTGCCAAATACCTTTCCGAAGTCAAGACAGACCACATCCACTGCTCTGCCATCATCTATCCACCTGGTTATGCCCTCATAAAAGGCTATCAGGTTGATCAAGTATGACTTCCCCTTGGTGAAGCCATACTGACTGTCCCTAATGACCCTCTTGTCCCTGATATGCCTAGAGACAGCATCCAGGACAAATTGTTCCATCACCTTTTGGGGGAATGGAGGTGAGGCTGATCAGTCTATAGTTACAGACAGAAGGAGGAATCAAATAGTTTTATGACTTCATAATGTTTGCAATTCTCTTTAATGCTTTCCATTATAATTCACTCTTCAGAGGCAGTCCCTAGCATTACAGAATATCAAAGCAGCAGCCTGAAAGTAGCAAGCTTTGAGAACCAATTACTAGAAGGTGATACTACAAAACATGTTTATTGGTTGGCTTATCAAGACTCTCATACAAGGATTGCTTTGGAGCAGCATGCTTTCACCATATCCACTGGTGATAAATAACTTGTCAGAAGTTCTTGGAGAACATACGTGTAACTAAAATTAGTATTCACATTCTAATCTAAACAATTTCTGTACCTAAGTCAGTGGTAAAGAGTGTATTTCCATTGGTACATCGTCAGATTAAGTCAAGGTAAACAATATCTGGTGCATACCCCTGAACACTTTGAGTATCATTTACCCACCACAAGAAGTCTCTATGAGTGCTACATAATATCTTCCTGCCTCTCCCTTTTCAAGGCCAAAGTTCTGCTTGAGAAATTCATGTGAGAAGTAATTTTAATTTTAGGTTTTAATAATTTCCTTTATGTCTGTACTTTCCCGCAACGTTCTAAGATTTCCACTGAAAATACATTTATTCCCTCCTCACCTGCATCTGTGCTTCATTGCTATAGATTTGTTTGTGTCTGGGAATTGGGATTGGTGAGTACTATGGGAGTTATTCTTATCATGGGTGGACTTATTTAAAGGACAGGTTGTCTTGCCATCTTCTCTAAAGATGCCTGGACTCTGAAATTATCAATCTCCTCTGCAATATTCATAGCTTGATGCTTCTGACTAACTGTGGTCTATCCTTAGCTCTCCCTGACCTCTGAAATTGGTATGATAAGTCAGCCAGGTTTAATATCTTTAAAGGAAATATAATAGTAAGAAGGCTAAGGTTAAATCATGTATGCATGTATGTATTGAAGACAGGGATCAAAGTGCTTTCCAGTCCCCTGTCATGAAAAGAAAGCTCTGCATGACTCGGGAGCCCTGTCCATATTCGTAGTTTGAGCAGCAGCTTCATATTACAGTTCTTTTATAAAAAACAAGTACTGGTATAAAATGATATTTTTGTAGCACTAACACATTAACAGCAGTCATAGCAGCAGCTTTGTCAGATGTATGGAGAAGTTTTTGTTGCAGGAAGGGTTGGTATATGCAGTTTGCTGCAGTGACTGACTAATGGATTGACTGAAGCAAGAAAAAAACAGGTTGGGAAGAAAACATATGACTCAGTCTTTTATGTTTACAGGCCATTAGCTTTTGCTGCTCTGATATGTGCCGGTGGGGCAGGGAAAGAACAAGATGAGATTGGCCTCAGTGTGCACCAGTAGCAAAGCCTGGACTGTAGGATGTAAGCACCCTGAAAAGTTTTGTTCTAGTATCAGAGCTAAGGCCCTTGGAATGTTTCTAGGGTGAGCATAGATCAGCCTGTGGCCAGTGTGATGTTTTCTTCCATCTTATAACTGCTTCCCTGCAAGAGACAGGGAGCAGCTGTTCAAGGGCTGAAGGTGGCCCAGGTGGCTGAATTGACCTTCCAACGTTTGCACAGAAATAGGCAGTGGTAGCTATTTTTTGCTAAAGGTGGGGGACTGCCAAGTTTAACCCTGACTCTCTGGATGAAGAACAGGAGTATGCATATTGCTTCTAGGAGAGCTGGGAAGGCAGTGGAATAGGGGTGGGAGTGAATTTGGTGGAGCTTGAGACAGACACAGGTAGGTAGATAGGTAGAGGAGAACCTTCCTTCTCAAAGCCTGAATTTGGCCACTGTAGAGCTGAAAGCTGGAATGCTTTCTGCAGTATCCTTGCAAATGTGTCAGTGTCGCTTTCCTCCTGCTGCATCAAATGAGCTTGCTCAGACCAACAGTCTTCACAAGTGAGAAGAAGATGCAGGAGGTAAGTTTTGAATGAACCTTGATCTATGACTTTGGTTAAGTAAAGGCAATGGCTGCTGCCCCTCTGTGCTCAACCTATATTAAATCAGCAGGAATTTAATTTTGCATGATTGTTTTTCCATACCTCTTACTTTACTAGAATGAGCCAGGCTAGGGAACTGAGCTGCCAAAACGGCTTCTGGAAGGAAGAGCCTCCACCCCTTACATACATCTCTTCCTTGGCTTCTGAGAGTCTTTTTTTGCCCTGCTTTTTTCCACCTTCTAAATACTACACTGTAATTGTTAAGGGAGACTGTAACACTGAGATAGGAGTTTGAGTAGAGGTAGGTAATAACTGCTGTTAATTAAAAAAATGAATCCAGGTTACAAATGAAAACTTCTCTTCCATTTGCAGTCTTGATTGGGAAACTAAAAATGCTGATAAAAGGTTATACTGCTTTTGGCTTATGCAGGACAAAATTATTCTGATTTTTAAATGCAAGTCTCTAGCTATTTGAAACAATTATTTGTATTTGGTTTTCCTCACCATTCCCTAGATATTTATAAACCTTTGAACAAAGGATTTGACCTCAGGTGAATTTCAGTAATAGGTCTGCACATTATGAGCAGGAACATAAGGCACTAGTCTCAAATGATGAATACAGAGCTCTCCATCTATTTTAGATGTACACAGTTCTGTTTAGATGGACCCGCCTAGTCCTTCCCTGTGCACACACATGCATACAGACACACTACATGTACACAGTTTGTATGATGCTGTATCTGTCACCTAGCATCAGAGCAGGGTGACATAATGAGATGTGCAGCAGCTTCAATCTTTTTTTAAAGTGTATTATAAGGGATTTAAAAAGCTTGATGTTTAGACTAATAAAGTAAGCAATTAAAATTATAGTTTCTCCACTCTTTCTTCCCCTCTCTTCTGACTGCCACTTTCCAAGGGTTTGTATTCAGTTTGTAACCATAAGTGGTTTCTTCCTGCCCTCTGATCACCCTGCCCTATAAAATGCTGTGGCAACTCACAAAAGCCTGAGATAAAGTGCTTGTTTTCTATAATGCTATAAATTAGTGATACATAATGATAATAAAAAAGGATGGATGTGTTACAAGAAAAAAAATTGTAGAAAGTTCTTTGACATCATAAAAACCATTAGCCTAGAAAAACACTCACACTTCCTCCTTTACAAAACACTAAAGCTAAGTTCTTTTGCTTTGTAAATAATTTGTATTTAAACTGAAATTGTTATAGTTGTTTTTTTCGTGACCAGAATGTTTTAATCTGGTGTATGAATCACACTACTAACAAAGCAGGCAGCTATTAACTTTGTGATTACTCCCTACCTTTTTAAATAATTTAGAAGTCATTTTATTAACTTTATAAATTAAACAAAAACAGCGCCTTCTGGAAAGAGCAAAATCTTTTTAAATTGCCTTTGGGAATATTTCCCATAAGTTTGTCTGTGTTAGTCATTCCATACAAAAAATGGTCTTTTACTTGTAACCAGCTGCCACACAGAGTAATACTGGGAGCTGCTTCTCACTTTTCCCAAGATTGTTTATCTACCAATGACTGAAAAGAAATAAAACCATTTCTGTCCATGTCAAAACCATGTTTTATGTATATACATATCTTTAATAATATGATATACATGCTATGTATAGCAATCAAAGACGATAATCTTTTCCCATATTTCCAAAGAGACAGCTTTATCTGATAATTTAAATAGAGGTAGTATGTCTTTTTTTTAATGATTTTGGTCACCAAGTTTTTTGAGCAGCCTCTGTAACATTTATATGCACAACAGACTTGTTTTCTTACAGAGCAACTTCACATAATTAGTTTTCCTATACATTAAAAATGTATGTAACACATATTTAAGGAATCTTATTTGTCTCTTCTTCTGCTGTGGCAATAAATAGAAAGATTTTTCATTCCACCAAGTTTACTGGAACACTGGCAGTGAAACCTAAATTTTCCGAGATCAGTAGCTCTAGAGGCAGAGCTGCCTGCTCAACTGCCTCAGGCTTGGCTGCCCTGAGAATCCAAGAAGGCAGTTTTTCCAATGATCTCAGGATTCACATTGGGAAGTTTAAGGACCCAGCTCTAAGTAGCTGCTAACGTAAGGCTACTGGGGGCAGATTGCTTATTTCATATCTGAAACATGTTTTATATTATTTCTGAAACAAATTTCCATCCCCAGAGGCTCTTGGATTTTGTCCCTGTGCACTGAAATGTTGTTGCAGAAACTAAACTCTTCCTAAAACTTTGTGTGTAACAAACTTTTCCTAACCTTCTCTGTTTCTGCTTTGGCAGGAAATACAGCTGTGTTGTTGAGGTCTGAAAGCTCCTGTCACTAAATCAGTAGTGTCAAGCTAGACATTAGTTTTTTTCTTGGGACTTTTCATTAAATGCTCAGTGACTTTTTTTCTTTTCCTGGCACTTTATGTTTGGGTTGCTTACATTTAAACAATGTAGTTTAGTGCCAGTGGGCTAAATGCTTACCCGTGACCTCATGAGAGTGGCCACTTTATGATCCCTTTGTTGTAAAATCAGTAGGTTTCTCCTGTGGACAGTTGACTTTTTTTCTCTGTGTACCTCCTGGACAATATGCACTGTCTACTCATCCTGGGTTCCCAAACTGTCAGCCTGGTATATTATTCCTAACACAGACACCATCAGCGATTCTACTGAAAATATGTAACCGAAACCTGAACATAAGTTTCTGCACTAGTCCTAAATCTCTGACATAGGTTGCTGTTAACAAGGTAGGGCCTTTGTCTTAGAGCTGATCTTTCATAGGCTGCTGTGCAGGTACAATGATGACAAGTGTAATTCTGTCTGCCTAACATACAAGGCCACACTGGGTGATACGACACGTAGTTCAGGCAAGCAACAAGTGATTTAGTCTGCCAGTTTTCCTCAGCTGTCAGTCAGACTTCCTTACAATCTGTGGTGAGAAATAGTCCTGACATGAAAACTAAGCCAGTGCTTAAATTAGGCACTTCAGCAATCTTGTATCTGAGCTCCCTTGTTATGAAGTAGAGACAAATATATCTCCTGTAGATTTCATTTGTGTTTTGGAGACTGTGTCACTCAATGGTTATGAATTGTGAAGGCACAGCCTGCCTTTCAATTCACATTATTTGTCTGCAATTGAAATTATTTCTAAAGTCTTCTAAAATTTATTTTAAAACATTTTTTTCTTGTATAACATAGAGGCAAGAACTACAAAATGACAACTCTGTGTTTTCATTTAGTTTTATCAAGTTCTGGGTTCAGTCCCAAAGCCTTCATGCAAACAGATTCTGGTAGTTTTTGTATATATGTTGGAATTGTAGTTGACTGAAGTTAACATGGTCCTACAATAAGAATTTAATACGATTTTTTGCAGGACATGATGCCAGCTTCCAGCTTTCCCACTGTTCGCCTTGGTACAGGTCCTCCAAGTTCAAGTGACTTTTAATAGTATTTTGAAGTGACTTAGGAAAGAGTAGGGAAAAAATGAAAATGTACATTAAAACCACATAGAAGTACCTAAAGTACAAGTCAACAAAAGATATATTCAAAATGATATAGAATCTCTCATCATGGAAATAAGTAAACAATGTGGATGTAGTAACTTGTCAGAAATACAACCACAGAGCGGGAATCAGAAAATCATTCATTCATCAGAGCTGCTGTATCACATCTGACTCAAAATTATTGCAGATATTTTTCTTTAATAATTTGCACAGATGAATCCAGAAATGGAAGCCTCACATCTTTTTTTTCTCTAGTGGCATAAGTCTATAAAAATCCCTAATCTACTTGAGACCAGTGGGACTCTTACTGCTGGTTGCAGCGAGGTTGTGGACTTACCCCTCATTCTTGCTGCTGTGAAAGAAAAATGCCTACCAGTGAGTTCAGATACTGGAACTGACTGGACAGCAGCAACTATTAGAGAAGTACTGGAAACCAGGTAGTTGAATAAGCACTCAACAAAGAGAAAAGGGAGACATTAGAAATAGATGCTGTTACATTGAGTAGATGACATGCCTGAGATGAGATGGAGAAACAAATTCATTTTCACAAGAACTGACTCTCTTCCACAGTAGGCGGGAAAATAGGAAGAACAGGTTTGTGAGAAATAAGAACAAATAGTTATTCTCAGCCTCTATGGAAAGGGGAGAAGTCAAAGTGTGAAGAAAGTAGTAGAGGAAGCAACAGTATATTATAAATTCATTCCTAGAAGTAGGGAAAAAAAAGGCTCAGAAAAGGAGCTCCAGTGTTACATAGATGGTTGTTGCTCTTCTGTGGGGAACAGAGAAAGGCTTGTTTTCTATTTATTATGTATTTTGACCAGCAAACTATCAAGGAATGTTTAATATAAAATATGAATCAAATCAAGTAAGATTTGATCTTTAGTTTATTAGGGGAAAAATCCCAAAGCACAAGTAGCTTCCTGTTTCATTTATTAAAGTGAAGAAACTCCACATTAATATTATCTGTCTGGATCAGGTTCACAGGAAATTTGTTGCTAGAAAGTACCATGGGAATCAAGTTTGTAATCAAGAAACTAAAATTTCCAGCTAGTAATCACAGAATAACAATAAGGAACTAGAACTGTAAACACAAAGGCATGAAAAATTCCCTTTTGCAAGGGGGCTATCCAGAATGCTGTGTAGGGGAGGAAAGATGTGGATTCGTCATAACTTCCCATGAAGTGCGCATGACCCAAATGATTCCATTGTGTTCATAACAAGAGACAGTTTAATCATTTGAAAAGATCTGTTTTCAACAGCTGCTTTTATGGTGCTTAGAATGAGATGACCTTGGTAGAAGGTTCCATAGATGTATAGTGAAAAACATTTATGTGTGATGCACACATGCTGCCTTGACTGACCACTTATTTTCAGCATAAAGCTGACAATCCAGCAAGTCTGAGTGAGATTCACCTCAGCATCTTGAGCATTCAATCCCCAAACTTTTTAATCAATATCAGATTCCTTAAGTTTTTTACCATTCAACTGAGGTTTTGAGCTTTCCTTGTTCTCCATGATGGATGCACAGTCTTGGCTGAGAAGTCCTGAGTGGTGTTCGTCATGGTATGTTTTTTGCTTTCCTGTGTTCTACACATTTTACAGTGACATCTAGTGATTACTTCAGCCAAATGCAGATAAGCACCAGATTTCATTTCCATCACTATTAACTTCAGTGTGGTAAAAAGGCTTTACTCTCAGGCCAAGGACTTGGCAAAATCAGTTTCTGGACTCATGGTGTCTTCTTTCTCCTCTCACTGTCCACAGATGGATGCCTTGTAGAAAGGATGTAGCAGATTGGGCTGAAGCTGCTTAATGTTTTTCATAGTCATTGTTGAAGTCTCTCCATCCTTTACTCATAGTATATGTCTGGTTTAAATTAATTTATGGAGCAGAGGTAAATCCCCAAGCATGTGTAATAATACACTTTTTTGTTTGTGCTGCAATGCTTGGAATGGGGAGCCTGTGCATCTCTTGTTCTGGCAAGCGTGACAGAGACCACTATTCCTAATTCCTAAACTCAAAACTAAAGAAAATTAGTTCAAGTAGATTGGGAGAACAGTGTCCCAGTACTGCTGTCTGATATACAGAGCATTTTTCCAGAAAGGCTTTACTCAGGCCATGGATGATGTGGATGAAACACACTTAGCTACCCTATCATTCAGTGAGGAGGGGCCATACCTTTCCACACTATTCAGAGCCTGCACTCGGTGCCTAGACCTCTTTCCTATTCACTGACTCATCTTGCCTGCTTCTCACGTAAGAGTGGGAGAGGAACTTTGCCCTTTTCTATACCTAATCAGTTAAGTTCACACAGTGCAGTTAAGGAATACATAATTCTGTCTCATTTTAAGAGACAAAAAGACAAAACAGTGTCAGAGATACAAACCTTGACTCTAGCATCAGATCAGAATGTTCCCGAGTGTGAGATCTGGCTTAAACTGAGGCAATACTAAAGCTTGAATTCATCCCATGAACATAAGGTGTTTTTTCAAATCAAGGTCCCTGTCTTTCTTTGTCCACTAGTACTGTAGTTTCCAAACTTCTACTTTTTAATTGTTTATCCTTTTTGCACTTTAGCGGGGATAGGGTTGAGGGTTTAAGCCCAGCAACCTTGTGCAAATTTGGACTGTTTTCTGGAAGTAAATAAACCAAGGTATATTACCCATGAGCAGCGCTGGTGATCCATGGAGATAACTTAGGTTATGGTTTGGTACCATATTGCTATATTACCATTCATCATATGGCTTTTGAGTTGTTTTGTTCACTGTCATCTTCCTAAAATAAGACCCAATCTCCTTATTTGTTGTTCTCCCAAGCAACAAAACAGTTGCTTATAAAGACAGACCTTTTCATTGTTGAACTTTTGTTTTTCTGTGACTTGATACCATAGGGCTGTGCAATTATTTTTGCATGAATACTTGTTCTCAGTAACTTGCATTACCTTCCTACTCTGTGTTACTTGGAGCTTCACTACCAAGCTCCTTCTGTTAAACTCCAGCTTGGACCATCTTCTCCTTGGACCAACTTTTTTGTTAAAACACTAATCAGAACTGGCTCCAGCACTGATTTCTTCGCAATAGTGTAAACGGTTGTAATCTCTTCTTACATACCTAATACTTGTTCTTTTAATATCAATTTTTTCCACTTTAATAATTAATCTCCCTTGAGGCAGTAAAAGCAATTATTGGTTTAAAACTCTGGAGATGAGTTCCACTGCATTAGGCTTGTCTGTAAAAACAGTTATCTCCTGAAGAGAGACACTGTAGACTGCCATAGTCTGGCTTGATAAAGTCACATGGCTTTTAATCACAGTTTTCATTCACCTCTCTGGCCTAGATTTACTTATCCTCAGTAATGGCATAAGGTCTTGCAAAATATCAGTACGATCTCCTCACTTGCTGCTTTTAAAAATACATATATTTTTTCTCTAGGTTATAGGATATTGCTGTCAAATTGCAGGAATGAATATCCTATCAAAAATACCGGTGAATTTTTATACCTTTGGATAGAAACTGTTTACTGCTCTATTTTCATTTTTGTTGTGGTTGATCAAACTTTGATAATTCATAGGATGTTTCACTCCCATGAGGCTCCCCACTGTTACTTTCAGAAACACAATAATCATCCCTATTGAAAGCAGGAGAAAGCTGTGTTTAATTTCTAAGCCAAACTTACATTATTCGTTGACACCACTGCATTGTGACTGGCTAAATATGTCACTTCTTTTAGCCTTTCACTGCTTATGAACTTAAGAGCTGGGATTCTGTTTTATATCTTAATCCTTCCAACCCCTGCTAGTATATTTCTGCACCTTTCAGAATTCTGAAGAATGCTGTTTGCGAATGAGTGCCCTTTCAATTATACATGCTCTTTACATAGTCGTATTTTACACTGAAGCAGCTGTTTTGATGCATTTTCTTTTCTTTTGAGATTCCATTTAGTTTTCTTGAAATTATTTTTTATACTGGATAACCTTACTGACTACTATTTCTCAGTTTTTCAAGGTTTGTATTTCAGAGACAAAATGAAAATAATAGATCTAATTTTGCCTATCTTGACATTTTTAGTTAAATTGAGGCAACTCATAATGGCTCTGTTGTAAGGGAATGTGGAAGCACCTGAAAACAGAACCATAATCCTGTACATTGACAATTACTTCTTTATTAGAATTAGATTTTACAGTTTGAGTCTTCAGGTGAGAGGCAATGTACAGGTCTCAGACCTCTTGCCCTTGGATATCAGGCACTGTGGATAGTAGCTCGCAAGCACTGGCTTGCAAATGTTCAAAGCTCTGGAAGCAGTGTGGTGGTCTCAAGGCATACTATGTGTTTAGGAGTGAGAAGTGCTGTGTAAGAAAAAGGGAGTTAGTGACACCTGCCAAAACAAAATTAGAGAATAATTTAGTATTGTGTCTCAGATGTGTGCTGACTGTAGAGGAACCTGTCTACAGGTAATGCTAAATACTCTCCATAGCTGAGATCTTTCCCCTTGTTTACAGAGATTATGGCATCTGAAAAGAGCTGATGGTCTGAAGTTTACAGCCAGCTCCCAAATACAGCTGCCAGTGATTTGAGTGGCTGTAATTCTCATTTCTTTTTTACTAATGAGTCTCTCAGCATTAGGCTATAAATGAAGGGAGAAATCTCATGCCCAGTCTGATTTTCCACCATGGAGATGTGGGTCACTGTGCAGTATTCCTGGAGCCAAGAGGAGATCTAAATAGATGAAAATCATTGTGGTGTCTGGTCTTTGAGGAGCTTGGCTGCAGTGATAAACTCCTGTGTCTAGACTCTGCTCCCAGGCTTATTTGTTTATCTAATAATTATTTAATGTAAATAGTGTGTGCAGTATTGAGAACTGAGACAAGAACCAATTGGATGTTACTTCCTTTTGTCTTGCTTTTTGCTCAGTTTGACAAACTCAGTGCTAAGATACTTAGAGCAGGTCAGTCCTGAGCTTTGTATGGATGCTGAGACAGTCAACAGATTATTGCTTGAAAAAAGGCAGTTTCTGTTTCTGATTGTTGAGTAAGCTGGTCTGCATTGGAGGTTTAATTTGAGCAAATATCTCCCCTCTTTTGTAGACTAAAATCTCACCACTTGCTTTATTTAAGGTAAATAGATATATAGATAGATTCTGTTCAATGACATCTTTAACCACCTAGGTTTATCCACAGCAGTTCCATTCTTAGGCATCAGGACAAATCTATGTTTCTTTAGGCAGCTACATTTGTGAAACATAAAAATACAAAGCAACCAAAGGAGAATGACATCATCACAACTTCATTAACTTACTGAGGACTCTTCACTGAAACCTTCAGGCAAAATACAAATGAAGATAATGTGCTGTGGGTTTCGACAAACGTAGAAGTTTCTAAATAATAAAGAATGCAAACTATTGATTAAAGAGCTTTTTGAAATGCTCTATCAGTTTATGAATCGTGTGTCCATTGGTCATAACATACAGGCAAATTAAAAAATAGCTGAAGGATATTAATTAAAGAAGATTAAAAGAGAAATCCTACTCATCATGCAAGAGAGTGAAATGTGCTCACTGTTGACATGAACCTCTAGCACTTTAATAAATGTAAAAGCTTGTGATGTGTGTTTCACTGACAACCACAGTCTGTGGAGATTGAAACAAGCAGAGTGTCCTCCACAATTGGTGGTTTCTTAAAGAGATTTTTCTCTCAACTGCTGCTTGAAGTGGCCAGGCAGATTCAGAGCCAGAGAAGCTGGACTTCCCAGTGGGATTTTTTAGCTCAAGGCTTTGAAAAACAGAAGTTCTGTCTTTATTTGTAGTCCTTTAGAGTGGTCTGGCCATAATGGTGGGCATATTTTCTTTCTTCTTGAGGTCTTAAATATTATCATATTTAGAAGCTTTCTGTCTTGTAATAGCAAAAAGTAGCTGGAGTAGAAAATCCTAGATGTTGTAGTCAAGTACCCATTTGATTTTGGGTGATTAAACTGACAGGCATTTGATCTCTCTTTCTGTTTTCTAATGTGGGATTACAGGATTTGGAGCATGTTGAAAGTTGTCCTGGTTTACAGTCTCTATGTGATGCATGAGTAGAAGTGCTTCTTCCTGTTAAAGCAACTTTCATTAAAGGTCCAGGAGTTCATGGGAAGGAAAATCTATTTTAGAAACTACTTGTGAGTGGGAGAAAGGAGGAAATGAGCTCTCTTGGGTACCTCTCCTTCTAACAGTGAACTTTTACTTCATATACTTTAAAATGATTGGAAGAGTAAACTACTCAAACTAAGTAAACTAATAACTATTATGCCTCTGTTTTGGTGCACCAGAATCAAACTGATGTCTTGGATGCATTAGGTAATTAGAATCTGAGAAATAATCCCCAAACCAATTTTAGACCTAGTATCTGGTATTTTTGGACATCTTTTTCATTGACACCAGCACACATAGGTACATAGTGGCCAGTTCAAGCCTTATAGCTTGAGTATTGTTGTGGCTGGCACTGTATGAATGGAGAAGCCAGTCAAGAAGCCTAGTCTGTGGTGGAGTGTGTGCAGAGCTAGGGTGTGTGGGACAAATGGAGAGTTGGGTAGCAAACACGGTTCAGAAATTTAAGCTAGTTTGAGCTAACATGTTGCAGCAGATAGGGATGGCTTTAAAAAGGCCTTTTTATTTCCCACTTAAAATAGTATCAGAACATAACAGCGCATGTGAGTGATGCTAATGGAGGAGAACCATCTCCTTGCTATGCCCTGTCAGCCTGCAGCTGTTCATTGGGGAAACTGTTTGCAGACAGGGCTGGATTCCACTGCAGTGTGGATGAAGGATGGGCTGCCAGATGGGGGATGTTCATTTCACTGCAAGGTGACTGACTTTGCATGTAATACTGGAAAGTGCTAGATGTGGTAAAAGGTTTTATTTATGGTAAAATTTCAAAGGAATCACAGAATCATAAAATAAACATAGTTGGAAAGGATCTAGTAGATCACTGAGTCCAGTCATACTCTCACCCACAAATACCTGACCGATGGAAAACCACAAAGTAATTCCCTCCATGCCTGCCACTATAGCAGGTCATGAAGCACCACATCTACATGCTTCTTAAATACCTCCAGGGATGGTGACTCACCACCTCCCTGGGAAGGCTGTTCCAGTGCCTCATCACTCTTTCTGTAAAGAATTTCTTCCTANACCCACAAATACCTGACCGATGGAAAACCACAAAGTAATTCCCTCAATGCCTGCCACTATAGCAGGTCATGAAGCACCACATCTACATGCTTCTTAAATACCTCCAGGGATGGTGACTCACCACCTCCCTGGGAAGGCTGTTCCAGTGCCTCATCACTCTTTCTGTAAAGAATTTCTTCCTAATATCCAAGCTAAACCTCCTCTGTCTTGACTTCAGACCATTTCCCCTGGTTCTGTCGTTAGTCACCAAGAAGAAAAGGCCAACACCCACCTCTCTACAATCTCCCTTCAGGTAGTTGTAGAAGGCAATGAGGTCCCCTCTCAGCCTCTTCTTCTCCAAACTAAACCTGCCCAGCTCCCTCCGCCTCTCCTCATATGACTTGTTCTCTAAACCCCTCACAGGCTTGGTAGCTCTCCTCTGGACATGCTCCGGCATCTCAAGGTCTTTTCTATAATGAGAGGACCAGAGCTGAACACAGTACTCAAGATGAGGCCTCACGAGAGCTAAGTACAAGGGCATGATAAATTTCCTTCTCCTGCTGACCTGATCCAGGTCAGCATCTTGTTAGCCTTCTTGACCACCTGGGCACACTGCTGGCTTATATTAAGCCAGCTGTCTACCAGCACTTCCAGGTCTTTTTCTGCTGTAGTGTTGCCTGGGGTTGTTGTGACCAAAATGCAGGACCCAGCACTTGGCCTTATTGTACCTCATACAACAGACTGCATTATGGAGAAACATATCAGAGGGTTATCATGTCTTGCACTGCATTTCCACCTCATCCATTTCTGTTCCCACATGCATATGTTCTTGGTATCTGAATATCTCTTCTACCACAAGAGTGACATTTTGCAGTAAAGGAACCAAAGTGCTGAGAAACAGAGGGAACTGTACAAGGGCTCACAAGAGCTTGTGATTAAAAAGGTACTTGAGCCTAAATTTCTTGTGTTGGGCTAGTGCTCTTACTGGTGGCTTATGCTACCTCAATGGAAGGAAAACATAGGTATTTCACTCACTATATTCTGGGGAAGGTGCACCCAGAAGATTAGGACCTCTGTAACGGATGCTGATTCAAATCAAATAATTCCTTTACTGATCATCCCTCTCAAAGTGAGCTGTAATCATGCAGTTCTGCATCCTGCTGAACTGTCATTGCCTTGTGTCGGAAGAATAATTGGAGACGTTTGCTGGGAAAGACAATAAATGAGTGGTGAAAGAAACCTTGTGTAAAACTTTTATGGCAGATGGAGAGTTCTTCTGTGATGGTCTAATAGTTGCTGGGATCTAGAGCTGGCTAAACATTCATCCCATTGAAATATTTTACCACTGAAAAACATCGATGTCAGTAGTCAAGGCATATCTCTGCTTGTAAACTTGTTCCACAGATTCTCTTGATATTATTTATTTTGGAAAGATTGAAAACATTCAAAAATGAGTTCACTCAGTTATCTGAATACAGACACTTTCTGTGCAATACTGGAAATGCAAAGAATATCTGCTCTCGTCTTTTCACACAGAATTCTGAAATTTTCACTCAACTTGTGTGCGATGAAATCACATCCTGCAATGTGAAAATTTTCCCACAGCTGTTAAGTTCTGTGCTTAGAGCTTCTCTGAAAGTCCTGATGAAATCACTTTGTCAACTCTCTAACCAGAAAATGAACACACAAAATGTCAGGCTCTTCCCATCCTAGTCCAGGCCTGGCTGTGTGTCTTGGTTGTCTGTAATGATGATGGGCTTCTCAGAAATTTGTTTTGTGGCAATAAATTCCATTTCACCTCCTCTCACCAGAAGGAATTTTTGCCTATCTGGCTTCACACTAGGAGGAGGTGCATGACTCAAAATTCTGCACTGTTCAGGCTGTCCTGACATTTCCTCCCTCCAATAATGAAAAGGCTTCAGCTTCGACACCCAGCTTTGATCTAGCTTCTTGTTATGCCAAACACATATCATTAGTCTGTGCTTCCTACATTTAAAATTTATCTTCAGAATAGCACTAGGGTAGCTGCCATGATGACACAGAGGACGCAGTGATTGGAAGCTCTGTCACACGTACTTATCAGCACACCTATGTGTTTGATACTAATGGGTGTTTGTCTGCAGTATTAGTCAGGAAGTGGTCTCAGATCAAAGTCTGTCACTTTTTAAAATATCTCTCAGTTGCTTCTGCATCTGTGAGCCACACTGTTATCTTCCAGTTCACAGAAAAGTGGGTTCCTTTTAACCATTTGTAGTTTGTACTACAAAGAGAACACAAATTACACAAGGTGATTATTGCTTGTGCCTATTAAAAATGGACTATTTTTAAATAGAGGCAGGAGTTGTAGAGGCATGACATCAATCCAAACATTCTCATTCTAGTGCTCATTATCTCTGTGATTTCTGAAGAGTTTTTCACTGTATTGTCTGGAAACTGGAGCACTTTTAACTGCTAGAGCTGCTGTACATGCTGTCTGTCATGTTAGTCGTGATCTTGCCGTCGCATAGTGCCTCTCACCAACTGATTGCTTTGTCTGTATAGTTCAGTTACGAGAACAATCAACAGGCAGTTTGTGGGAGCCTTTTCAAGCAAGGTGTCAATCTAACTCACTTGTCTTGCTGTAGCGATTCAATATAAGTGTTTTATATACATATGTATATTATACACATGAATCAATGCCTGAAGAGCATTTTTTCCACAAAGCACTTCACTGCTTTTGAAATGTGCTTCCTCACTCTCAGGAGACTCCATCCAAAGTTCAAGCTTGGAGCCATTTGCTGTTTAGTTTGAAAAATGCAGGTATAAGAACGTTGATTCCAGTTCACTCATGGACTGGGCTAGGCTTAGTTAAAACTGTACTTCCTAGATATGAATGTTTAATTCTTAGCAAGATCAACCCCAGTCATTGCTCATTTAAAATACTGTGAGGCACCATTTAGCCTCCAAGAGCTGATTTTAGGGTTTCTTCAGTTATTCTGAAACCTTTTATGGTCATATCCTGTTCTAGCTAAAGGAAGTGTAAGGAGGGCAAATATTCCAAAGATACCATCTAGCCTAGGTTTTCTACCTAGAAAATAGATTCTAAGACAGGTCTCTGCGATGGATAGGCCTTAGGGAGAGATTATAGAACCAGCTGTCTCCTTGTGCAAGCCATACCAAACAAGTGTGAAGCTTTCTAACGCCTGTGACAAAGAGTATTTCTCTGTGCTCCAGGGAGAATGTGTGCACCCCTTTGTGGCTATGAGTCCAGTTTCAGGATTTCCTCCAAGAGTGTGCCCATGTTTGGAGAAGGTATTGTTTTGCTCTGTGCTGTGCCACTTCAACACATTGTACCCTTCAAGTTTGTAGAAAGGTCTGTTAAGTACAAAGGTTTTTCTAGTTCATTTTCTGCAGGAACTAAAATGATTGTGATGGATGCTGTTCTTTATGGGGAGTTACTTGGGTCCTGTGAGCATGATCTGCTCAGCTTTCAGATGAGGTTGCAGAAATTACCTGTTATTTGACAAATCTGGCATTTGAAACAATCACTTTTTCTTTTTTCTCTCCTTCTGTGTTTACTGCCTTCCTCTGGAAGGAAAATTGGTGAGTAACTGTAACTTCAGACTTTGCACTTGGCTCTTCTTGAATATCTCAGACAAGATGTGCAGAATGCTGATACATGGAAGCTCACGTCCCTGCTGAGTATGTCTCTTTGCTCTTAGCAGCTGTCTTGTACTTCTGTATCTGTTTTTGGTTTTTTAAAATTAAGAATTTTCACAACAGTAAGAAGGGTACATATTTTATGTGGCAGCAGAGGTAACTCTCCTAAAATGAGCAATGCACTTCACGATGAAACATGACCAGCTGGCCCAGCCATATGAGTCTGATGATTCTCCATCAGCATGTTTTGGCTAATGCTGAAGGTGTCTCTGATGAAATGCCAGAACACAGACTTTGCTACAAGGGGACTCTCATTACCTTTTTGTTTCTTGGTTACAAAGCCACACAAATGCAAACCAAGATGGCTGTTTTCACCTCTAACTGGAAACCTCAGTTGCGTCCTTTAATTGGGTCAATCACTGCTGGCTAGGGTACTGATACGATGCCACCTTCCAGGTTGCTTGGCCACTTACTCCTAGCAGAAGCACCACTAATAGATTTACATAAAAGATTGTCTAACATCACAGGTGCTGTTATGCTTCTGTAGTGAGCCCTTCCTTCGTTCTGGCATGGCAGGTTTGACAGTTTTATCCAAGCATTTCCTGTATGTGTGCATTAGCAGCAATAAAAGATGGAAACATGAAAACCCTCTTTTGACAGACAACAACTTTTTAATTTTTTCCAGACAGCATTCACTTTACTTTGCTTAATTCCAGTGCATTTTCAGATTTAAGAACCTGTTGCTGCCTTTTGTCCCACTAGGTCCGTCTACAAAGAGCTACTCAGCAGATTCCTGTAATGTCACTGATGCCTTAGATGAGGGTGTTGGTCATGGTCGGACTGTGGGTTGGCTGGAGAACCTCAGCTGAGTGGCAGCAGTGCAAGAATGGGGGTTGTGATCTGGTGTCGCTCTCTGCATAGTCACCTAATCCATGGGTCCCTGGGTTCCAGAAAGGGATGGTGGCTTTTTCTTCCCACCAATCTCCTTGTCTCCATGAGATATTTTTTTTCCAGGCAAATGAGAAATTGCAGTTTTACAGGAATCTGGCCTAAGGAGGAGGCCAGATGTTGGGTAACGGCATGTTGGCAGTGCTGTGGCACCTTCCTATGATGTTGACCTGATCTGCAACAACATAGTTTGGGATAATCTAGTGAAAAGAAAGTGATTTGGAGCAGTTGTATTTCAGTAAAATAAAAAATTTTCTGTTAGAAACCAAAGGTAAGTCCAGGAGAAATTTGTCAGCGTTTTCCTGGAGTTATTAGTAAATTTGCCAGCATTTATTGATTTCATTGATTGTTTTTATTTTAAACCTTTCAATACCAAACCCACAGTAGTAGGTGACTACAGTTCCTTCTTAGTCTTAGTCTTTTTAAGAAAATCATTTACTTCTTTCATTTGGTTTACACATCTAAAGGAAGTCAAACCTCCTTGGACCTACGGGTTGCTTGTGCGGGGCCCATAAGGAGGCACAGCAGGCATTGAGGCCTCATCCTGTTACTCCTCTGCATTCCTTCCAGAGTGTATGTGCAGCAGTGCTGCTGTAACCAAAGACAGTGAAATGGGAAGCTGGGAAAGTAAGGTGTGATGTGTTTTAATGTGTAATACAAACAATAAATGAGAAATATGATTGGCTGTGAGCAGAAGTATGAAGGACTGAGACACATAGTCTTCTAGCTCCCTTCTGAATGAAAACTGGGCACAATCCCCACTGTGAGCTGGTTTGCAGGAGGGAAGGGGATGGCGGGTGACAAACAGCCAGCGGTGCCCATCTTTCACTTGTTAAATAATCCACAAACAGAACAGTGGAGAGAGCTGCTGCCAGTGGGTTGTACCCATGGAATCACAGGGTATCTTTGGTTGGAAGAGACCTTTAAGATCATCAAGTCCAACCTTTGACCCAGCACTGCCAGGTCATCCCTAACTCATATCCCTCTGCCTTTTAAATCCCTCCCGGGATGGCCTCTCCACCGCTAACCTGGGCAGCCTCTCTCTCTGTTTTATAACCCTTTCGGTGATGGAATTCTTCATAATATCCAGACTAAACTTCCCCCATAGCAGCTCGAAGCCATTTCCTCGGGTTCTGTCAATCTCCACCAGGGAAAAGCGACTGTCCCCCGTCGTCGCTCCAACCTCTGTTAAGGTGTTTGTAGAGAGCGATAAGGAGGTCTCCCCGCAGCCGACTTTTCTCTAGGCGAAACCCAACGATCTTCTGCCATCCTCCCAGTTTCTCTTCTGAAAAGGGCCCAGCTTTGCCATTCCAGCAATCAGGCACACCCCGGCCGTCCAGAAGGGCAGGAGATGCCCGGCCTGAGCCGCTGTCCCCGGCCGTGCAGGGACATCTCTCCTCGAAACGGGAGGGGCCGCTGTGGCCCAGCAGTGGCAGCTGTTTCCCGCCAGGGGGCAGCAAAGCGCCAGGAACGACGCGTCCGCGTTAGGTGCTGGGAGGGGCCGTGAGGAGCCCGGGGCGGGCCCGGAGGGATGTGGCGGGGGTGTCCGTGCGGGGTTGTGAGCGTTCGAGCTGGGTCTGTAGTTGGTGTCGTACATTTCGACAGATGCATTTCGCTGTTCAACAGCTCAGGTCTTGATAAGTTGCGTTTCTTAGTTAGCAGCTCATGAACTGCTGCACAGGAGCTCACCGGGTTCCCTGGAATTCTGCCCTGTGAGAAATTCTGTGAAGACTTTAAAGGGTTGTAGTTCATGGTCCCCTGCCTGTTCTATAGCTAACATAGTGCATAATAAATATTGAAATAACATAGGGATTTGTAGCCTAAAGCAGGAGAAAGGAGAAAGGCAAATACTTGGTCTTTGCTGGTACCTTACAACTTTGCTTGTTGTAAAGGGAAGGTTGAAATCTATCCATTTGCTTTCACAGTGGATTTCTAGCAACTGTCAGCTCCTTCCCAAAATTTTGTGTCAATCTGCTTACATGTGAGGTTTTTGTACTTAATTCTACATTAAAGAATATATGAGTGTTCTAATGCGCCATTTGTTAACCACTGGTGAAGATAGGCTATTTTATAGCACTGTAATCCTTATATATAATAAAATAATGTTGGGTTGGAAAAGGTCTTCAAGATCATCAAGTCCAACCATTAATGCAGCTGTCCCAAACCCACTGTTAAACTGTGTTCCTAAGTTCCAGATCTACACAAGTTTCAATTGTCCAGGGATAGCAATTTAAGCCCCTCTGTGGGCAGCCTGTTTCAAGGTCTGATGGTCCTTTCAATTAATAAATTTTTCCTTAATGTTTCAGTTCATGCTTTCAAAAGGCTGTATAGATAGTTATGTCTTATCCTGAATCATAGAATCATAGAATCATTTAGTAGAACATCCCAGCATAGATGCTTTTGGCTTCTTCATGGCTTTAGGCTCTTTTTCACCTCTGAGAGGGGAATCTTGCTGTCGTCTCAGGGGCTTATATCATAGAATCATTAGGGATTGGAAGGAACCTTGAAAGATTATACAGTCGAATCCCTCTACCACAGCAGGATCACATAGGTCAAGTCACATAGGAACATATCCAGGTGGGTTTTGAA
>VZRI01007117.1:121334-190332 GCA_013397515.1 Upupa epops | reverse complement strand
CCCCCCCCTTTAGGTTTATTTGCTAAAATCCTAGTGTCTTGAGCATAAGTGAGAGAAAGAAAGATGGATAGGAAAAGGCAATGTAATGTGGAACATCTTGGCATCTTGCTGTGTACATTTAGTGGACAGAGTACTCAAATAAGCTGAGCTTTTTCCCCTTCATATTGATCCAGTAGGATTCAACATAAACTATCACCTGGCCAAAAGCTCATTACCATGTTGAGTCAGCTGATATAAGCAGTTCTCCTGCTCAACATGCTGATCCTATGAAGTTGTAAGTGATATTAAATCTTCTTTTTGTTTTAGCCGTAGAAATAAGGACGCATGTATCACTTCTGCCATATCATGTGTTTCTTGGGTTTCACACAAATCCATTTAGAAGTGAAAGCGTAAAAGCAAGTATGGTCATTGCTTCCTTGCTGAATCAGTAACGATACCTGTTTTGTCAAGGGAGGATGGGAGGAGGAACAGGTACTGTTTCAAGAGCACAGAGAAAAGGGGGAATCTTGACAGTGGTACTGTGTGGTGTGAACATAGTGTTGAGTGGGAATAACAAAGAGACAAGTAAATGGCCCCCAAAACAGTGTAGGCCTAGCTTGTGTCCAGCTCTGGCCACAGCTGTCTTTTGTTGTGTCTGGCCTCAGGGCAGCCCTCAGTAGGAGGGTGGTAAGAACATGTAGGAACCAACGTGACCAATGTTTGGGCACATCAGTCATTTAGGCAAGCATCTGGCATGTGTAGTTAGACTCCAGCACGGTTAGGGTTGTCAGGCACCTCTAGACACAGGAGGTTGGCTGTGACAGCAGGCATAGATGCAGCTGTTCTGTAGTCTGCCTTGTGCACGCAGTCTCAGGTCTCTTCCATTGTGCATCCAGAGCTGTGTGCATCTCATCTTTGGGACTGCATGTGAGCTGTTACTTGAGAGCTATGGGGAATCAGCACTTTTCTAGACATAAAAGGTTGTATAACTGACTTTAAAGGGCTTCCCAGTTTGTCATTTTTAAGAAACAAATAATGCTTGATGATATGTCGGTTCTTACGGAGTTTCAGATAGATATCACACTGCTCAGAGACAGACTGTTCTGATTACTTCTGTTAGAAATAATGTGTATTCAAGCTACTCTTCCACCAAGAAGTTCCAGTGGAAAACTGCAGAGATGATTGACAAACTTGTGCCACTGGAAATTTATGAGGCCTTGCCAGGTATTCTGTACAGGGCAATGGGATTGCACAGTCTTGTGTCTTCATGTAGTGGCTGCTAAAAATGAAACCTGACTATTAAAATGATATGAAATCATATTTAGGCAAGTGCTTGTCCTAAACAATATTGCAGCTAGGGGTCTCTGTGTACATGCAGGAGGCAGCAGAATGGCAAGCTAAAACGTGTATCAGAAACTCACTTGGCACTCTGAGAAGTTTTTGTATTGGGAGGATTTTCTTATTCCAGATAGGTAAAATACAGGTGTTGTATTTCTGTGGCACACAGCCTTTGTGTGGCTCTGCATTATGCATCTACCAGCACTGAAATTGTTGTTGCAGGCTTGTCATTCACTGGTTTCTCTGAAGCGCCCCTTCATGGGTTGCCTGGCAAGGAAGGACAGGGTATGACTGTGTAGCAGAGTCTGGCTGCCAGCAACAGCCACTGTTAGTCCGTTGTTACTTTGCCTATGAGTATTTTACCATAAAGTGTCTAATGTGAGGCCAAGAGGTGAGTTGTTAGCCCTCTGTTAGTGAGGTAAGCTCATGCCTTCTTCTGCAGGTCTCCACATCCTTCCCACTGCAGAGGACTTACGGTGCAATGTCATTGTATCTGTCTGTGGCAAGAGTTAGTGACATTTCCTCTCAGGAAAGGAATTGTCTTCAGATAAAGAGTGTGTCTGATCAAAGTATTATTAATGTGAACCCTTTTCAGCAGTGAAACACAGTGTAAAGAATTCATATGCACTTGTGTAAGGGCGAGGACCCCTGCACTGAAGTAATTTTCATGGACCTGTGGTACAGCTAGGAAAAGAATCTGTTTCTTAATTCAAAGGTCAGTGGGGGTTTGAGAGATGCAGTCTCCCCACTAAGTGTTGGTTCCATAACAGCACCTGTGTTCTCCAGATTGAAATGAAAATGAATTGTTAAAAAGTGCCTGCAGTAGAGAGTGCATTAAGTACCCAAGAGTGAACAGAGAAGCCATGTAAATCTCCTGGATTTGTTTAGCTCCCAATGGATGAGATTTTTTAGATCAAAGAAGTAGAAAAGAATACAGAAGTAGAACATGACAGCTCCCCAAATGCAACCGCTCCAGGTTTCTCTTTTGCAAGGGAGCTGACTCACAATGAAGAAAGCATGTTTTTTCTTTTCATTCTTTCTGTATTTTTGGATCTGAAGATTGTTAGTTTCTCTTTGAAGTGTTTGCATTATAGATTCATGATGAGCTGCAGGTGGCTTCTGGAATCAGGGTGACATATCATTCATTATGACAGGTTTTGCTGACTAAGATTGTCTTTAAAAAATGAATTGGTTGATTAATATTCTTATTTGTTAACATTATTCTCAGCCTACAGTGTACATGGAACTGACCTGGAAGAAACTTGCTCATAAAAGCATCAAAAATTCTTTAGTCATATCAAGTGAAGTATCAGACTTCTCTTTGCTATGTGCAATCTGTACCATAAAACTTAGCAGAACTGGACATTTCTAATTCTAAAATTAACTGTGTGTTTTTTTACTGAAGAAAGTATGTGAGGAATAAGTGGTTTATGTGTTATATATGATCTAGCACATAACTGCAGGGAGGGTTACCCTTTGTACTGATACAGAGCGCATGTGGGAAAGTGCTGAATCACTAGGAGGAGACATTCCAGTCTCAACTGACCAACCCTTGCAAAGTGCTTGGTACTTTTCTTGCTCACAGAAGTCCATGGGAGTTGAAGGCAGTAGGCACTTAGCACATCCAATCTAATCTATTTTTAATGTGACTTTCAGTTTGAAGCATCATAAACAACAGATAAAGCAAAGTGATGTTACTGTTAACGTTTCTAGATGCAGCGAGGTCAAAAAGCACGATCTTATAGCAGCTCCCTCTACACTGAGAGCTGTAGAAGTCAGTGAGATAGACAATGTTCTTTCACAGTTTTAAGCATGCTGAGGTCATTGAAATAGTCACTTTTCCAAGCTGCAGTAGCAGAATGAATTCCATATCCACAGACCCTTGCACTGACATAATTAATTTATTTTCTTGACATCCTGGGCCAATTTTAAACCTTGCCTCAGATTTTTCTAAAAGATGAAATCAAGGGACATGAATTTATAGGAGAAGATTGTGGTTGTGTAGTTGCATCTCTTGTGTTCACACACCAAAGCACATTTTTAGCCGTACGTAACTGTATTTAATCTGTAGTCAGTCTGTTCCCTTGGTCTACATCGTTGGCTTATGTCAAGTGTGAGTGCTCTGGATGTCCTCAGCTATTCCCTCTGGGTATGGGGAAGTGGAACTAGCAAATATAACCACTGTTATTTAGTCCTACTGCTTACTGGTTAAGAGATGACAAAGTTGCAGATGCATGGAGTGATAGAGGTTTGGAGCTCTTTGATGTCTAGCTGGCATGGCTTTTCCTACCAAGTTCCTTGTCCAAATGGTTTGATTTCCCAGTCTACTTCTTCTCAGTCCATGTTGCTTCACAGAAAAAGGAGAATAGAAGCTTGAGTGATTATGGAAGTACTTGTTCCTCATAAATCTCAATAAGTTGCTTCTTCCAGTTGTCTTTATTGGTTGAAAAGTAATTTGGGCTTACCTGATGAACTGTAGCAATCATGATCATTCCTTGATTTGCAAATTGGTTGCATAGAAACAAAGGGGGACCATCCTCTTTTACCAAATCAAAGCTCACTAAGCTTCTTGTCTGTGCCTCATCAAAGGAATGATTCCAGCACATGTATTCCCCAGAAAATTACAAGATGAACTAGGAAACAAAATTGAAATGAAACATTAATGTAAAAGAACACAAGCATCCTAATTGATGATTTACTTTAACATATTTCCTCATGCCTGAAAAATGATGGCTGGGAGAATAATCAGACTTTCAGCAGACACTGCCTCTGAATTGTTTGTAATAACTCTTAAATCTGTTCCTTGTGATTAAAAAATGAATTTAGAAGCCATCATCTGTGTGGGTCATCCAAGGGACCATATCTTGGTCCTTTGCTCAAGAAAGATGTGTTCATTAAAACTGCTAAAATCAACAGAGAACAGAAGGCATGTCAAGGTCACGGTGATATTCTTGTTCTGAAATTACTGCAGTAGTCTGTACAGTATATATATATAAATAAAATCATTATATTATATATAATTATATTATTTTATATATATATATAAATAAATCATTTCTGGGCCAGCTAAGTTCCATTTACTCAGCTAATGTTACAGCGGGGATGAAGTGGCATAAGGCATCAGTGCTTTCTGTTAGAAATCAAATACAATGAGTTTCAAAACCACGTTCATCTTGTACAGTTAGAAAAGCATTGTGAAAGTGAACATCCCAAATTCTCATCACTTGGGGTTCATGGTGGGTGTAAAGGCTGTTCCTGCTGGCTGAGGAGCATAGCCTGTCACAGCACAGTCAGAAAAGAGAAGCCACCTCTGTGTCCTTTATAAAGAAAATAATTGTCTCATTCATAGTAACAAAAAATACCCAGCCATGTTCGTCAGTTTAAATTCAAAAACATATTGTGAGCATTTGAATACATTTCAGCTTACATGTGCAAAGACATCGAGTACTAGTTCTTCCAGAATACCCTAGTGATGGATTTTTGAGGCTTTATAGGCAAGTGATTATGAAAGCCACATGTCAAGAGTGACAGGGAGACAGATAGACAAACACAGTGTCTGGGTTGGAGGAGCATTTATTAATAAAAAGAGACATCCATGCAGTGCTGACTGCTAGCAAGTAATGCACTCCCATGGAGTGGGTGTGAGTTTCCCATGGAATTGAATCAAGTTCCATTTAATCCTGTTTATTATTTAATTAGAAGGCGGGGTGGTGGGAGACCTGCATCTCCTCTGCTGGAACTCTTCAATTTTTAGTGCTCAGCTTTGTGTCATGTGGTGTGAGGTGGAAAGCAGTTGCCCATGTACTGCCCTGGATTTCAGGGGACAGTGACAGTACTATGTGTTCACTGAAAGTAGGTGTGTTATTGCATCCTGTTCCTTTGTGGCTAATGCTTAGGAGAAGAAAATAAGGAAGGCAGACAAAGGTGGACAGACAATGTGATGAGAATGGTATTTGTACTGGGGGGCTGCTTTCACAAATCTCTGCTCTTGCTTTACTCTTCTAGACTTAGGCTGTGCCCTGATCTACATGTACTGCCAGCTTTAATTTTGAAATATTGGCTGCAGCTCTTAATAACAAATCCATTAGGAGAAAAAAAGGGAGCTGGTTACCTGTACTCTATAAAAGAATCTGGGGAACTGGACCCAGACCTCTGAAGATAGCCTAGCCGATAGATGATGGATGGCATGTGGTATGATACCACATTAAAACTCAGAATGCTTATTCTGAGACTTGATCTGTTTCCTTTGTATCTCTATTTCCTCAAGAGAAATGCAAAAAGTGTCTGTGCTCTTTGGTCAGGTTCCTGATTAAATTTAGGATACTTCATTTGAAGCAGTTATGGAATCTCCTATGGACTTTATATTACAATTCTTTAGCAAGTTAATCTTTGCCTTAGTGTTTCAGGTGTTTGTCCTTGGAAGGTTATCAATGGGATTGCCTTGTAGTTCAGTTCTTCAGTATGCCTTGGGCAGTCCATTCTAGTGTCTGATCACCCTTTCCATGACATCCAACCATCTAACCTTCCCCGGATGCAGCTTCAGGCCATGCCCTCTCATTCTATCATTATTATCTATAACTCCCCTTCAGGTAGTTATAGAGAGTGATAAGGTCCCCCCTGAGTTTCCTCTTCTCCAGGCTAAACAACCCCAGCTCCCTCAGCCTCTTCTCAACAGACTTTCTCTCTAGACCCTTAACCAACCTTGTTGCTCTCCTCTGGACCCACTGCAGTACCTCAATGCTGTTCTTGAAATGAGAGGCCCAGAACTTCACAGAGTACTCCAGGGGCCAAAGGGAGAATTATACCCCTAGTCCTGCTGGCCAGTAGTCCTGATACCATTGGCCTTTTGTGCAACCTGGGCACACTGCTGGCTCATATGTAGCCAGTTGTCAACCAGTACTCCCGGATGCCTCTCTGTCAGGCCACTCTCCAGCCGCTTGTCTCCCAGTCTGTAGTGCTGCATGGGGTTACTGTTAACATGTTCATGAAATGCTTACAGGCAAATATAAGTGCAACAAGTCTGTCAGGATGGAGTTAGTGCTACTGATTGGTGTTTTTTGGTACAGCTGGAAAGAAAGTACCAGTAACAAGCTACTACAACAGACAATGAGGTATCCTTAGTGTCCACTACTTCATAGTGTTCGTAGGTGCAATGATGCAGCCTTGTTGCTTTCTCAGCACCTGATTTAGGGGCCTGTGTAAAAGCAGGCTTTTCCAAAGAGTAAGTCAGACTAGACTGTGGTGGAGGGATCTCGTTTCCCAGACTGTTGCCGTCTGTGTGCAGCATGTTCTAATGTGCTACGTCTTAACTGGTCAATTACCGACCAGGACCAATTACTACATGTATACGCTAATATGATGAACAGTAAAATGGCATTTATTACCGTGTGGCGTGTGCTTATATACCTACTCCACTTCATCTAAGCCCCTTAGCTAAGTGTCATTCAGAGCAGGGGAGGTCCCATCGTGTCACATCCCTTATCCCCGACAAACACCTACTACAACACCAGACAAAATCCCCTAGGTTAATGAGGTTAGTATCTTAAGAGGTACTTTCTGTTTGGGAGTGATGGGAGAGTGCAGACTCCTAGAACACCAGAGGCAACTAGAATAAGTGGTTAGAATTTTGTTTGTCTTGGAATTTTCTGGTTTTTTCACATGGGCCATGTGAAAGCCGTCTGCGTTATGTTTGACCTCAAGGGTGAAGGTGATCATTTTGTGTGTGGTGCATCTCTTTGCTTCCTTTACTGTTCTGTCTGTGTGTTTTGAAGCACAACAGAAAATGATGACTCAAGAGAGAAGCAGCAGATACCTTACAGGCTGTCCTCCCCTTTATTCACCCTCTGAAAGAACATCTGGGACTCTTCTTCCAACAGGGCTTTGACTTTTAGCTCAGGAGGAATGGGAGCAGGATGTTCTGTGTGAATCAGTCTTAACCCCTGTTGGTCTGACAAAGCACAACCCAAGCTTTTTGACCCTGTTGGCAAGTCTTTTCTGTTTATTCATGAATTTTACTGTGGTCAGGACATGGGAAAGATTTTGGCTTTACATGTTTGCACTGGAAAATGCTTCTGCTTTTGTTCATTCAAATGGAGAAAAGGTTTTTGTTCTCCTCCTTGTACTGCTAGTAGAAGAGGAAACTGCCTGTATTTCCATTGCTGTTTCTACGTTGCCATGGGAACAGATTTGAAGCCTCACATCCGTTAACTCACTTAATTGAAAAATGGCAGAGTTTATCCATTCAAACAGCACTTTTTCCGCTGTCAGTGTATGTATACATGTCACAGTGTAGTTTTTGAGCTATTTGGTATGATGATTTGGGTTGGGATAAGTATCACAGGCAGGACATTGCACTGACATAGCTGTGTTGACTGTTCAGGCTTGTGTGAGATGGTTCAGAGGAAGTGCAGGAGTATAGAATAGTATAATGTAACCTAGCTAAGTATCTAACATGGCACTGCAGTGCACAGCACCTTCTCTGAAGACACCTAACATTTTGCTTTCAGTCACTATTTGCTGTTGCAAAAATGTAATGTCCTATCTACTTTTTTGTTAATTTTGAGGTTATTTTCTGGCTTTCAAATGCTAAATCAGAGTTTATGTTACTCAAATAAGGCTTTCAAATGTAATTATCCTGTAATGTAGTAATTACTGCTTGTTAAGCACGGCAGAGCCAGGAGAGGGTGAGGCACAAATTGAGCCAAAAAGAGGTCTCCTAAAGAACCTGTAGTGCTTTGTATTCTTGATTGCACAATACTTAATTGCTAAAGAATTTCTAAGTATATTTGATTATGATAAAATATATCAAAACTGTATATAGATTTACATACTCTTACCTAATAATGCTGTTCTTTTCTTTTTCCTTTTAAAACCTGCCTTGAGAGGAAAGAATAGAGGAGTAATCTTCAAATACGTTCACATTTCAAACAAGATCCAATTCATAGCCTTTTAATCTTTTATGCAGGGTCTGCTCTTATGAGCATTCTCTCTGAGGAACAGCATCACTGTTTAGGGTTCTTCGTTTCAGCAGACAGAAGGTATATCGATTACAGAAGTTTACAGAGGGAGTTGTAAGTACTTGATAAATGTACTTACATGATAAATGACTTGATAAATGTCATTCAGCTACTTTCACGTTTGTCATACTTGGTACTTTAGGTGCTACAAATAAAATTGTTAGCTGGGTTCAAAGGAGCAATAAATCCATGACTGGGTTGGAGAATGTGGGTTGGTAGCAAACACTACCAGAGTTACAAGGGGAAAAATGAAGAAAAGAAGAGACTTTTTTTTTCTTTTTTCCCTGTTTTTCTATTGACTGCTCCCTCCATAGTACTGCCTGCCTTTTCCTAGCAGCCAGTAAAATGTTACGTATCATTATTTCTTGAACAGATACATGTAGGCGAATTTCCAGATACTTGTCAATGATAAATAATGTACAACTTTGTAGACAATTTAAGATTTTTTAAAAATCATTTAAGCAGTTGAGAATTTGTGAAGAGGGAGTTGTGTACAAATGAGAAGCCCTGTGGTAGTAGTTGAGTATTAGAAAAAACTTGCAGGAAATTCTGAATAATCCTAGAAGGCAAGAACCTAAAAAAGACTAACCCTGAAATAGCAGATGAAATACTTTTACAGACCCTACAGATCTGTGGCAGAAATAATTCATCACACTGATTCTAGAGAACATGGTGCTTTTCAAAGTGCAAAGCAGGGAATGGTTAAGTTTGAGCTTTGACTTTTTAACAGCAAGGTGCAGCTTAAAGTGACACTTGATTGCTAGAGTGGTTTCTCCTCTATTGGTGGCTATCTCTAGGACTTCATGAATGGCATCCCAAGGGAGAGGACAAAAACAAGAATTGCATTTACCACCTTTGCAGCAAAAAAATGTAGAAGATCCAGTGGATACTAAAGCAGTCAGTCAGTTTTTGATTTCTTACGAACTCTGAGCTAACACAATCAAGACTTTTATCTTGAAAAGTAATGTAATTGTAGTAGAGTAACTGAACTTCCAATGGGATGGTAGCAGTATCCTTCATGTAGGAGAGTTGTAAAGTACTTTTTTTTACCATCCCAAATGCTATTTCTCATAAGCCAATCAAATAAGCTGCTCTCGAGGTCATTGTCATAATGTAATTCCTTTTGAAAAAAGATTTAAGTTATTCACATGCTTGAAAAGTGATCGGTGACCTAGTATGGAACCATGAGGGCTTCTGGAGTTGGTGCAGACCAGATCTGTTGAATTTTAATTTCTGGTGAGCATTTGCCTTTAACAAGTTAGATAACGAAGCAGCAGATGCAGTTACAAATTTGCTGTGACTTGAATAGAAGGAGAGGAGGGAAACGAAGCATTCTGGAGGATGACATCAGAACCAAGGCTAAACTAGAAATAAAGTTTTATTTTTGCAAATGAAATACATATGTACCACAAGGCTTCAGCTACTGAGCTGTATGCCAACTCCATGATGCACTTCTGAAGAGGCAAATATGATTCCAGAATGTCTTAGGAGGACTGTCGGATGTAATTACTCTGCTCACCTCAGTGCTGGTGAAGACTCAGCTGGAATCATACCTTCAGCTTTGGACACCACATTTCCAGAAAGAGAAAAAGCTGAGAGGAAAGTAATGAGAACAGTAGGTGTTTTGGAATATATGGAGTTGGAAATAAAATAATGATTACTTTTTCCCCCCTCAAAGAAAAAAATAATCACTTCAGCTGCAGCAAAGATTTACATAGGGTTTAAAGTTTCTACTTGGCGGAGGTGAGGTAGTGGAGCTGTGGAGGTGGTGGAGCCTCACTGTAGAACAGCTAAACCCCTCATGGGTGAACTTTCCACATGCTTTTCAGAGAACTGTGTGTGGTGTTAGTTTGTCTAAATACACTGCATTAAAATTTCTGCAGTTCAGATTCTGCTTCCTAAGCCATCCTGCAGTGTAGCTGGGACAATCACCTTGACTGGCATCACCACCACTGTTCCTACCTCTGAGCTTGAGACATTGAACACATTCTCATTGGGATGGGAATGGAATTATCTTGGTGTTATCAATGGTGTCATCAATTTGGAGGTTTATTTTCCCAAAGCATTCTCTATATTTTTAAATGCCCTTCTAATGCTGTGTGACTCTCTCTCTGCCAAGGCCTTTATTTCTTATGTATATTTCAAGCTGTTTTGGCTGTTCTGGTTTTGCCAGCTGTGGCACTGGCTTTCTCTTATTTTTCAATTTGCTTTTTGCAACCCATGGTGCTTCTCGAAAGGTCTTGGTGTGGGAAGTCAGAAACTTTTATCTTACCCATAATGATAAAATAATGATTTAGACCTGCTAAGCCAGAGAAGGAAAACGAGGCTGGTGAAAGGTCTAGAAAATAGGCCCTATGAAGAATGGCTGAGGGAACTGGGGTTATTTAGTGTAGAGAAGAGGAGGCTGAGAGGAGACCTTATGGCTCTCTATAGCTACCTAAAAGGATGTTGTAGTGAGGCTGCTGCTGGTATCTTCTCTGAAATTATTAATGACAGGATGAGGGGAAATGGCCTCAAGCTGCATCATGGGGGGTTCAGATTGGATGTTAGGAAGAAATCCTTTACTGAGAGTGGTTGGCCACTGGAACAGGTGCCCAGAGAGGTGGTGGAGTCCTCATCCCTGGAGGTGTTTAAAAACGGGTAGGTAGAGCACTTGAGGCCATGGTCTAGGGTTTAGGGAGATGTTTGGATTAGGGCTGGACTTGATGATCCTGGAGGTCCTTTCCAGCCATGAGGATTCTATGATTCTATGAAAACTACATTGAGGAGATATTGTCATGTTTTGATATTTTTTCCATGGAAATATCCCAGGTTTCCCTCAACCAAATCATTCTGTCCAGTGAAAAACATATATTCCTTTACTGTTTATGTTGAACATATAGGATTCATAGTATCTAGGGTTTTCAGACCATACCTAAATTCAAATTTGTTTATTTAAACTGAAAAAGGACCTTGAAAGTATTTCTCTTACATATTTTAGTCTCATTTACCTTTCCCTTTCCCTCTAGGTTAGGTAGGCTGTTCCTGTTATTTCCAGGGTTGCCATGGAAACAGTTTTACACTGTCCTTTCTTTTCAGCCTGTTTCTCTCAAACAGTATCTGTCTCTTTAAAACCATGGCCATGCAAAAATGGAATTAAACCCCTAATAATTAAGTAGTGTGAGTTACCTTACCAGCTGATAAATTTGTGAAATCAATGTAGCAGTATCAAATTACAAGGTGAGAATCTGTACCTGGATTTTCAACACTTTTTCTCCTCCAAAATTAGATACAAATCTGCATTGAAGTCAAAGTCAGGTATTTCTAAGGTTAAAGTTTTCTGAGTGATCAATAGGCTCTTTTTGACTGTGACAGATACATCTCATCCTGTTGCTGTTTCTGGGCAATGGCACTGGTTTGTGCAAATATAACTGACAGTGTTAATGATACATTTTGGAGAGCTTTCAACGAGGTCTTCAAAAAGAAGATGTTCCACAAGGACAGCATTTAAGTACTGACATACATGTGTGAAATCTACATAGTGACCACATATGAAGATCATTCACTAAACTGGAAAATGTGTAAGAATTGTGGGTTTTTTAGACATCAAAGCAATTCACATAGAGCAAAACACACTGGAGAGGAAGTGGTTTGTCTCGTCCTTAAAGCTCATATTTCAATAGGGAAATGAGAGCTACAATTAAAGAATCAAGAAGGACCGTATTCATGTGATCCTTTATCTTGGAGGAGAACTTTTATCAGTGCCTGATGAAAGAGTCTAAGCAACCAGCCAACAAAAGGTTAGGATCATATGTTTGGAACACAGGAGGATGACATGTTTGCAAAGTGAACTCCTACCTTTAAAGGCTATTAGACAGAAAGCAACACTATTCAATGTAACCAAACAGAAAATGACAGTTTGACTGGGTCTCCAGAGGAGTGATATCCTTGCTGCGTGTTTTCTGATCAGGTAATGGAGGCACAGTAGTTTTTTGGAATAGAGTGGACATCCTGTTTCAAGTTAATCTAATAGTGGCCAGGTTCTGTATCATCATGATTCCACATTAGTATCCCCCACACAGCTACTGCATGGCTTAACAGAACCTTTACTGAATTTCCATGTATTTCAGAAATAATTTTCTAGCACTTTAAAGATGAGTGGGCTCAGAGTACAGAACATGATCAAAAGTATATGTAGAAAAAATCTGAATTAGGAATAAGGGACAGAGCTAAGTGTCAAAAAGGCATTAGAGTTGTTGGGAGAGATACAGGGCGGATGCCTTCAAGAATGACCAATTAGCATTGGGATAGCCTTAAGGACATAATATGCTCTAGCAGAGTCTCATGAGATAAATTTATTGTGAGTCCAAAGGGAACCTGGGATTTACAGGGTTCTTGGTCTATTTCATGCATTGCTGGAGGTCAGAGATGGGTATCAGGGCTGTTGCTTGTCTGTCTGGACCACAGTTTTAGGTCTGGGACAGAAAGAATTACTGGGATAGATAAAGGCAAACTTGGGCTGGGTTTGGGATCAGAGCTAGGGTTGTTACTAGGTTTAGAAAGGCTGCTAGTCTGAGTTTAAAATGTTAAGTTTATGCAGCCTTTTATGTGGGCATTATTTCATGCAGACCAAATAATGTTCACTTTTTGAGAGAGACTGAAGCTTGAGAGATCATTCATGTCCTTGCAACTGCCTTGTTGGAATGTTGCAAAAGAGGATATAAAAGAAATCTCAGCCATCAGGTATTTGTTTTTATTTCCTTTATGAATCCTTTACCTGCAATGTGACCTGTATGTCTGCTCAGTCTGAACTATGCTGAAGTCTATTGATTTTGGCTTCAATATTTCTAGCTCTATAGTTACAGCTGACTTAATTTCTATAAAAATCATCCTGCCCTTCCAAATGCTGTAGTGAGTATACATGGAAACAAAACTGTGGCAAAAGCTATTCCCACACTCCATACATAGTAAAGAACTGAACATCTGTTGGATTTCAGCAGGTTTAGAATTGTGTTTGGGGTAACATAATTTATAAGGCAAGATGGTACAAGTTTTGAGGCAATGCTATGTACCCCTATAAAAAAGGGAATTTAAAGATGACTAGTGCAATTAAAGCTTGTCAACAAAATTACAATAATGATAGGAAATGTGAGAATTTATCTGTTTGTACCTAACATAAATGACAATAAAAGTAAGAGAATCTGCAATTGAGAATTATAAAGATTAATGCTCTGAAATGTAATTGAAAGGAGCTTTCTTCATCTTCTTATGACTTTGCCTATTCATATAAACCTGTGTTGTATTATGCAAACTTCTTTGTATGGTTCAGTGTATCTCAATTAAGATTTTACTGCCCTTGTCATAAAGCTTATAACAGGCTAAAAGTTTTCCTTTATTTCTCTCTCTGCAAAGCCTGTCAAGCTCTGTCATTCACTGTAAGGATGAATGGAAGATTATTCACAATGAAGTTGTCCCACATTTCTCAGGGCTTTTTTAGACCATTTACACCGTCTGTCCTATCTTCCTAAATCCCCTGTGCAAAAACGTTTGAGTCAGAAATTATATTGCTGTGGTGCACCAAAACATCATACAATCAGTCTGAACAAACAGCAAGGACATCTATGATTGAATAAGCATTTCCAGCAGTGGCTTCATTTTAGTGTCTTTTATACTTGTAATGTGTAGTCCAAAGATACAGTGTGTTAATGGCTGAATATAGGCAAATTGATTCGGCACTTAAAACTATAACTCTGGAATGGTAGCATTGTTACTGAAAATGCTATCTCATCAACCCAAGACAAAACCAAGAGTCAAGAAGTCAGTAAAAAGCTTGCTTACAGGCACATAGACAAGTATCTTGCAGAAAAGGTAACACCAGTTACTAAGTCTTTCTAGTGTCTTTATTTCTGAGGTAAATAAAATTCACTAGTGATCGTGGGCTCTGAATGCATAATGGAGGAATATTTGGTGCTGAGCTGCATGAGGACATTAAGCATGAGTGAAATTGTGAGAATGCCAAGAGAATTGGAATCCATGTAAAATATGAGAGATCTGAGGGAGTTTTTGACAAAAGGCTTACAAATGTGTTCACATTTCTCTCCAGCTGCAATAGAAGGTGAGTGCCCCAGCTCCACTGCCTTCTGTGAAGATGCAAACCCAGGGTTAAAACAAGGTAGTATTTCAGTGAGGGACTATCCAACATGAAAAGATGGGAGACTTTTTGAAAGCTCTCCTGCCTCTGTTTTGTGCCCTTATTAAGGTGGAGGGCAATGTAAGGAATTAAATGTTTGGGTGACTGGAAAGGATAAGTGATAGTTCTCCTAAGGCTTCTCTACAATGCTGCATTCTGAAGTAAGTCCTGCCTTGTGGAGAAATAATGTCTCTGATCTCGTGGAGTTTTTGTCTGAGTTTTGATTGGTTTTCTTTGTTGGGTGCACATATACCGTGTGGTGAAAAAGTGTCCATATTGTTTAAGTAACTGAAGCCATTTATGGTATTTCTTTTAATAAGTGCTCTTTTCCCTACCATAGCAAAGTGCTGGTTTTGGAAGGTGCTTCAAGCTGGCTATGTCTGATGGAATTACAGTGTGCCTTTACACTTACAAAGTAGCAGGAATGAAAAGGAGTGTTGCAAAGATCAGTCCTACATTTTTCTGAAGCCGTCCTGACATCCGTGCCTTGTCTGGATTGGGTATTTTTGGGATGATTCATTCTGCTTTCATCTGGAGGGCATTGATCATATTCATTTTTAATGCTGTAAATCAACCACTTTTAGTTATCTATGATTTTGGGGAGGTTGACCTTGGCTTCATGACAGCATCTCAGTTTGATTCAAACTAAAATTCTGGCCCTTGTGAACTTAAATGGGAGGTTTGACATTGACGTCAGTATATCCCAGATTTTCACATGGTATTTTATGGCTGTCCTTCTCATTATACTTAAATGTCACAACCACAGCCAGATCCCAGTGAAGAGAGTTCAGTTCTCCCAGAGTTTAGCAGTGTGCTTTTCCAGTTGAGAAGGACAGTGATGTTTTGGCTGTGAGGGTTATGAAAGACACAAGTGCTAGGTGCTATAATGTGCTGCTGTATGCACACATGGACAGCTCTGCCTCCTGTGTAATTGTTAACCAGGTCACCAGGAGCTGGGCTAGTTCTTGTACCCTGAAGGAGAAAGTAGAAGACGTTGCACATTTTTTCCTTCTCCCATCACTTGCATGATGAGCTGTCAGAATTTGACTCTTGGCAAGTAGTACAGAAAGCTGCTGAGTTTCACATGGTGATTAAGGGACAGACTAAATAAGCAAATGTTTCTTTCTTCCATTGCACTGCGAGATTGCGGTCCCTACTTTCAGGGGAATCAGAGAGCTACAGCAATGTTCCCAGAATGTGTTTCTCAGCAGAAGTAACCTAGCTAAAAAAACCACTGAGCACTAGCATTTCACATGGGCTCTTCCGAAACAAAGCCATTGTGCTCGTAATTGCATGTCCTACTTTTCTTCAGTGTCTTCTCTCTCATATTTCAACTGGAGGAATTATTGGACAATATATCATAATTTTCTGTATTATTTCCCTTGTGAAAATTAAATGCCTGACCAGGGCCATAAACCAGGAGTGTCTTATTTTTAAAACCACCAGACATTTACTTAGGAGCAAAAGCTGGAAATCAGCTGGAGACAGATGCTTATTCAGTCCTCAACCCTGCAGGCTTTCAATGAGCCGCACAAAGAAATATATGGGAAACGAAGTACAGACTTGCAAGATATTTGGGCTGAGTGGAACAGCTGGGCTTTAAGGTGCCTAGGTTGGGCTGAAACCCACAATATTAAACTCCCCTGTGGGAGGGAGAGGTCAGGTCATGTAGGTAACAGCATAATAACACTGAACTCAGGGCTGGGGGTTTCCCTGGCTTTTCCAAGTAGGCAATTTGGGCTTAATGCTGTCTGGGTTACTGCTGAGTTAGAGCTCTCAGAAGCTGTAGTTATTACCCAGCTGGGGCTCTGTGGTTCTGTGGATGCTGCTTTGCCCTGGTCTCTGTCTACAGAGAAAGTGATACTCATGCTCAGTGTTAGCTCAAGACTAAGGAGGCTAGATCTTTCTGATCTAGGATAGGAAAAAGGTTCGTGAACTGCAAACGATGCAAAGTCTCCCAAGAGACTTGTATAATTGTATGTAGCAGCATTCTAGGAAATTAAGCAAGTGTTATGCAGGGGAGTGGGGTTGTAGGGTGTAGGTGAGGCTGTCATCCATTCTCTGCCTTGGAAAAAAAGCTCTTAATAATTTGAGTGGCAATTGTGTCAAAGAGTCTATATCTTTCATCCTTTAGCAGACATCCATATAAATGCAATGATTTTAATTAATTATTATGATAAACGGGAGGTCTTCCTTGGTCATTTTCCTTCAGCTTTTATGGTTGTTGAGTTATTTTTTTTTAGTAGCACTGAAGAGATGGAGTGCAGTGAGTTTCCATTCATGTATTAGGTGAGAGGACTGACAAAAATATTTGAAGCTTCATTTATTTATAAGGGATAATTTATTTTTTTTTCACAAGAAAGATATTTTTGCTGACAACCAATTTCATCCCACTTTCTGATCATGAAAATGTAATTGCTTTGTGTTTCCACAAGTGCCATAAGAATGTAACTTCAAAAATTTTATGTTTTTACATTTTTTTATGTAGAATTTTATTTGGTTTTAGAATACTCTTAAAGAGATCTCAAAAGAAAAATACAGGAAAAAAGTTTGTAAGACAATCTAAAGACTGTAATGAGCTATTTGGGAACTGTAACAAGTAATGTTTTCACCTTCCAAAACTCTTGGTAATTGGCAATTTTCCCCTTTATGATAGGGAACTCTTGGGTTAAAAATTTGAAAGAGAAGCAGCACTGACTTGTTTGTAATAATTTGTGTGATAGTTACGTGTGACTTTGTCTTTAAAGACTTTACTAACAGTTGTAATCATACTCACATAATGACAACAACAGCATTCTGAATGGTGTACGAGACGGTGGAAATAGTTATCATTAGATGTTACATTTAATCTGTGCCTCAAGGAAAGTGAATGTCATTAGTAGTAATTCTTTGCTAAAATGAGGAAAGAGGTGACTTTACTGTTAGTACTAAGAGTCCCAAGTTTGCATTTGGCTGTATTTAAATGCTGTGGTTCTGTATTTGTGTACTTTTTTTGTTGCAGAGACTGTCTGGATTTGAAATGCAGCCTTTGAGGAGTCCTGTGTATAGGTTTTCAATATAATGTATATTTTTAAAACTCTGAAAACAGAAAGATGTATCTTACATTTATTAGAAAGGATCTTTTACAGCTAGAGATGCTGCATGACCATGAGTTGTGCATAAATCTTGCTTCTTTTTGGCTATGATTTTTATATGTAGTTTGATTTATATTCTGAGGTGGGTGCCAAGAGACTAGCAACATAAATCATGAAAATGAAGCAGGCTAGTATGCAACAGCTAGCTACAAAATTCATACTTGGTATTAGATGAAATAAAGTGTAAATACTCAGAAGATGATAGAGGTGTTAATCTACAGAGTTAATCCAGCTTTGCATGCAGAAACTTGATGACTGTGCTGGATCCTGTGGGCACTGGAACAGTTTGGACTATCTTGCCTCCTTTGATGTTAATGGCCACTTGCCTTGTCTGGTGCTAAGCTTTCACCTTGGATTGTGAGCCTTCCCAAGCACATTTAATAGGATGAGCAGAAAGGTATTTCAGTCCAATTGACCAGTGGAAAACAAGAAGCAGAGCATTAGGAAGGAGGATTTGCACTGTGAAGGCAGTCAGTGGAGCAGTTTTTATGTTGCATGGTGCCATCGACCTGTAGCAGTTGGTTGTCTGTGGAGTTCTCTGGGGAACATTACAGGAGGCCTTTTTGATGACAGGCTTGGTCACAGACTGGGTTTTTTTGGAGCTGTCTAGCAGACAAGGTTTTAAAATCACGAAAGACTGTGTTCACTACAAGTTCAGTGAGTAGGACAATCCAGCACGATTTTGTATGTCAGCCATTATATGGGTGTTTTAGTGTTTAGTAGGACTGTTTAGTAAACTACTAGATTACATGCAAAGTAAGTAAAATTACTAGCTTTGCAATAATAGGAGAATTTAATTTCCTATGAATAGATTAGAAAAATAAAAGGCAGTGCTGAGATGGAAATTAGATCTTAACATTGAATAGTTAGTGAACCAGTAAGCACTAATTTGGATGGCTATTGACATCAACCTGGACCGTATCATCATAAATGAGTTTTGTTCAGTTTTAAGACAGAAAAATATAGATATAAACCTGAGGTTGAGTACTGTGATGCTGATGGTGTCGGTGTTTGGAAAACTAAGGAGCACAAGGATATCAATCCAGAGACAGCCTGGAATTAATTCTGATACAGGCACAGCCTGAAACTTTAAACCCAGGCAGACAAAAAGGAATTGTGGAATGGAGCAAGTGTCTCTCAGCAAACCAGAATTTATAGCTGGACATTAGGGATAAGCAGAAGGCCTGAAAATGGGTTGAACTGGATCTCTTGCACAGAGAATCTCATACAGACACACAGTCAAAAAGAGCTAAGAGGGCCTGGCTTGTGCAGACGCTCAAGGGGAATCCATGTAAAGTACAGCTTTGAATGACCATTCAACACAGTTCTCAAAAATCTTGATGATCTCTTTATAGTAATCTAAATAATCTCCCTGGTAGTGTATGAATGAGCTAACAGATGAAATTGCATGGCCAGTAACAAGGATGGATAATGATTGTGTAAATAGGGACATTTCTGTATGTGGAGTTTTCAAACATTCAAAAGAGAGAAGTGCCTGCACAGGCACAGACATGCTGCTGTTCTTTACTTTATAACCATGAGAACTCTTGGATTTTGAAAGAAAATTCTTTAATGACATGGAGGCAAACTTGGATTTGGAATTGCAACAGAAGAAGCTAGTGTAGCAGTCTAGTGCCAGCAATACTGTCTAAGGTGACCACTCAACTTTCTGCTACACCCATGCTGTCACTGAAAGTACTTGAGGTCACTTAGTTCAAAGGATGCAGGGATTTGCAAATGTTATGTGCTTAACATTACTGTTGTTTCAGCATTACAGGCTCTAGGCCGGTGGTAAAGACAGCAATGACACCACCCTTTCAGAAACACTCGTTAGATCTTAGCATAAATAGACTGTGAATATCTAAGATTTCAACCTCAAAGCCCTCAGTAGCTTATCCCCAATATTAAGGCTGTCTTAAATCTATACTGTTTAAATTATGTCTTCTGGATTCCTGCCTACTCTCTTGTCACATCTTGTTCTTCCTAGAGTTTCGGCTCTTTTCAGGGCATAACCTGAGGACTAGTAGCAACTTGAAATACACCAGGCACAAAAAAGTACTTGTGAGGCACAGAGAGAGATTTTCTTTCAATGATGAGGTTTCAAATGATAGTTGTGGGAAACATCTCCCCCTCTTTTCTTTTTTCTCTTTTTCTTTATAACTACTTAATTCCCATTTCAGTATTGGATCCGCAGGCTTTGTGCCAGTAGATGTATATTTTAGATATATATCATTGAAAATACCCTGGTCACTGAATGAATGAAAAATACCCTGTGTGTGAGCAGTGAAGGAATACACACATGCTTCCTCTGGCTGACCTTGCTGACAAGACCTGTTAATCAGCATGGGAGGCATTTGGAAGGGCAAGAGACACAATTACAGGTTTATGTGCCTAACCTTACTGGCAGGCAATATCCTGGAGACATTAATAAGATGTGAGATCACAAAACATCTGGAGAAATACCAGCTGACAAATGCTAGCTCTTTCTGATTCATAAGGAATAAATTCTGTCTGAAATGGAGAAAAGAGGTAAAAATGAGACTGTGGGTTGCCACCTTGAAAAGACTTGAAGAGGAATTGCAACATTGATGTTACATGTAAAGATCTGCTAGTACAGCTGTAGAAATTATTTTAATGGTCATGCGCAGTTCAGACAACAAGCACTTTGTCTGAGGGTTTGATTATGCTTACTCTTTGTAATTAAATTAAAACTTTGATTCATCTTTAGTCTGCAGCTCAGTGGGCTTTGATCACTTCACTTGAATGATAATATTTCTAAGGGCACAGTACAAGAAAATATAACAAGACAGAATGAAGACAATTTGGTGTTAATTCTTGAGTGGAATACAGCCCTTCATCGATAGGAACCCTTTTGATATTAAAATTCTAAAGAGAACAATTTCCACACTTATATCACGATCCTAAAATTTGCTTGTTACTTATTTCTACAAAAATAACAAAATCCTTCTGTATATGGCTGTACATCAGAGAAACTAGAACTCCACATAATCTACAAACTTCCAGCCAGTGGGAAAGACTATACAGGAGAGTATTCCACTTTTATACAATATCAGATATTCAATTACTGTTCTGCAACCTGTAAACAATTTCATACTGATGATCCATCTATGTTTACAGTAGATTCACAGAGAATCAGTAAAGAGACTTTTCCTCATATCTAAATGAAACTTTCCATATTCCAGCTTGTGGCCACTGCTCCTGGTCCTGTCACTGGGTAGTACTGAGAATAGACTGGCTCCGTCCTCCGTACAGCCACCTTTCAGGTTATTTATAGCCATGTATAAGGTTTCCTCTCAATCTTGTCCTCTCTAGTCTAAATTAGCATTGAGTTACTCATTAATTTGGATAAGTAGCTGATACTGTACTACAGGGAATTTACTCTAACCAACTACTTGCTATTTTATCTTCCTGGGAGAAGCTCTGGGAGATTTTCTGTAGTGTCCAGCAACCTACAACACTGTTCACCAGCAATTCTGTCTGCTAATCACAGGCTGCAATTTCTTAACTGCTTTGGTATCCTCTGAGATTTAAATTACTCTCCATGTAAATGAGTTGATGTGATCCGTTTCCTCTTGTAGCTGCTTGTAGGGACTTATTGTGCTGCATGTAAAGCACTCAACTGTCTGTACAGGCTTGTTGTGTAAGGGCTGAAGAAATTATCTCTGTTAGTCGTATGGAAAGAAGAGTCTGTAGGTTTTCACAGATGTGTTCATAATGTTGATTCCCTGATTTTATACTAGTGACTTCTTTCTTTCCTAAGCTAGGACATGATTTAGAGCAAGATTTGGTTTAAACCTCAAGTCAGTGCAATTTCTTTAGCACCAAAACTGAATGAGGGCATGTGGGTGTCTGCTTTTTAAATTCTCCATTGACACATGTGGGAGCCTGAGCTGACTCCCATTAGAAACTCCCCTCTCCCAGCTGTGGTCGGAAATCAAATGTACTTGAGCATGTATTTCATGTTAGGTAGGTGCTTTAGTCTTGCAGATCTTCCCAAATTCTAAGATTTGTTTTAAACATGTGCTTTCTAATTGTAGTTGCTTTCCACAAGCAACTTTAGAAATCCTAAAATCTGAGCTTCGATTTTACTTCCAGTCTTGGAGGAGACCAGAGTTCTAGTCTTACATCTGCCAGTGTTATCTAGTGTTTGAGGGATGCCTCCCAGTGGAGACATCTGAAAACAGAGCATGATGCTATTTTTTCTGGCTGTGAAAGATGAAGTCTCCTCTATAATCATGAAGTTTCTTCCATAAATTATAGTGAACCAGTAAATCTTTTATTTCCACCTTCTTTTTTTCTCTGGGAGAAAAAATCATCTGCCTATTGCAGATGGTTAGCATAGTTTTTGACACTGGAGAAAGCTTATAATGATACTGCGCAGAGATAAGAGGGCTGTGTGATAGAAAACTACTTTTTTGTTTCTCCTTAAGAAAGCTTGCATACATCATCAGTGTTGGAGAAAGCAATTTCCCATAGGTGCCTCTGAAGGGTGGTGTTTGTGGAGGAATGTATTTCCCCAAATGATAAAGAGCCAGTGCTGGCAAAACATTATCTTTGGATGGGCAAGGATGCAAATGTAAGAGTACTGGCAATGATTGCTTTGAAAAACGTACTCACTGCTATTGTGTGCAGACGGCATAAACCAGAGGGACTATTGTTCAGGTAGGAATGCAGTTTGAGAAGGTTTTTTTCAGATTATGTTGTCATTTAGATATTCTTGTGCAAAACCACTCACAGAAGACAAACCAGATTTTGAATATTAAAGCTGTTCACTAGATGTCATATCTGACCTTGGGAAGGCCAGTTGCATAGTAACTGTTGAGCATGATACTTACCAGTAGCCCTGGTTGGACCATGATGGAGTATGATGTCACGTGTATACCTAGACACAAGGTTTAATTGTACTGACTTTGCAATTTATGATACAATACCTACCATTTTGAAAGCTCGCATTCCACCATTTCTGTTGGATTGATTCCTGGTTAAACTTCTGCCGCTTCTTTTATTCTAATATTTATAATTATCTTTTTAGTTTATTCTATAATTATATTTTTATTTTAATCTAATATTCATAATTATCTTTTATTGTTTTATGAAGACAATGGATCTCATTTTGTGCCGGCATTACACTTACTATCCAAAAGGCAGACATTTCTTTTTTATACTATGGGAAACCAGAACTGCTATACAAACCCAGAGCCAAAATAATCATGTGCTGACAAATAGAGACCTAACCTACCTCATGGACAAATAACTCCAATTTGGATTTTCCCCTGAAATGGGAAGCATTCCATAAAATGAGGGTAGGCAAACATTGTGTAGTGTGAAATGCTAATGAACTCTTCAGTAATGTGCACATTGTATACATTAGATATTAACCTACATTTTCTTTGATTTTAATATGGATGCAATAAAATGTGAATTGATTATAAATTTACAATATATTACAACTTTAAGACAAACCATGTGAAACATGTTTTTGTGTTTGCCTTAAGACTTTTTTTGTGTAACTGAAAATGCAGGACTTCTACATAAGCAGGTCAATTAACTGGCTGGTGTAGAAACCACACCAAGAGGCTCTAACAGGTGGAGTCCTTTTAGTTTACACATAAGGCTAAACCAAGGTAGCTCAGCATCAATCAAAATCTGTCTCCAAAATCAATCTCAGGCACAATACACATTTGGCAGGGTGCAGTTACCCATGAGCATAGCAAAAACTTCAGAACCAGTTGGCTCCTGGATTACAAATACATTTATTATTGCACAAGAATGTTCACCTGACATTCAATTGCATCCACTGAGATGCAGATTTGGTGTTCAGAGAGAGGCATCTGAGAAATACAAACACACATACTAGTACCAGTACAGGGGTAGCTCTGTACAAGTATTTATTGAGATCATAAAATCATAGAATCACTTAAGTTGGAAAATACCTTTAAGATATCAAGTCCTACCATTAAACCAACTGTTCCAAGGCCACCACCAAACCCTGTCCCTAAGCTCCAGATCTCCATGGTTTGAAACACATCCAGGGATGGCAATTCAACCCCCTCTCTGGGCAGCCTGTTCCAATGTCTTGATAATCCTTTCAATGAGTAAGTTCTTCCTAATGTCTAATCTAAACTTCCAACTTGAGGCCATTTCCTCTTGTCCTATCACTCTACTCACTCATGAGTAGAGACCAACCCCCACCTCTCTACAACCTATTTTCAGGTAGTTGGAGACAGCAATAAGGTCTCCCCTCAGCCTTTTCCTCTTCAGACTGAACAGTTCCAGCTTCCTCAGATGCTCCTCATAATGTATAGTATATTTTTTCAGTAGTGACAAAATTACGGAAATTGCCAGATAGACTCTTCATTTCTTGATTACCAAGGGCAGAGGAATGACTTTCTGGAAGATATTTGCTAACTAAACACATTTTGCTGATTGTGTACAGAAGTGAGTGGGTGAAATTCTGGTAGTTTTTTGTTGTTTTGTTGTTTGGGATTTTTTAAAATGCAGGTGTTAGATGAGATGATCTAATGGTCCCTTCTGGCCCTAAGGCAAAGTGCAGCCTCCACTTGACAATATTCATGGAGCTCTCTCAAACCCTTTTTAGCAGGCCTTTGGGGAAGGAGGCTCCTGATGGGGAAGAATTTTATAGAGCAGAAAAGTGTTCGCCAGCAGAAATATTTGCTGTTGGCAGTTGATTTTTTGGGGAGGAGGGGAGGTTTGCCAAGGTTTTCATTTGAAATGTCTTTTAAATCTTCATTAAGGATGCCTGTGGCAATATTCAGACATGTCTTTGTATATTTTGCCCTAGAAAAAATAAATAGCTTTATTTTTTTTGAGGCAACTAAACAAGAGCTCACATATTATTTCATGGCAGAGGTAAATCTCATCTCATATATGTGTGTCTCAGGGACTAAAGAATAGGGAATATGACTAGCATCTGTCTCTTGTAACCTTTCTTGTAAGCAATAGTTTCCAGGTTTGCTAAATTCATCAATCTCTTGAGCAAACTGTCAGAGATTTAGAGAACCAGAGCTGTACTTTTGTTAGCTCTGGTTTACCTAAGAGGACTGTGGACTGCTCACTTTTGGAACTCATGGCCATTTTTTAAAAGCAGGCCTAGAAGCATTTATGAAAGTAGCAAAATATAATGGTGGGATCTGTAGCCATGGTTAAGTCATCAAATACACAGCCTGCCAAACAGCCAAGGTATTAGACAGCACATTGTACATGTTACGTGCAATCGCCAGCTGGGCTTTGTATCCGCAATGCAAACTTAGGGTGGCTTGTGGCTAGGAACATGGACAAAATGTTTGCAAGCCTTTTGCACTGTTTCTCCATTCATAATTTAGAGTCAGTAATAGCTTTTTGGAAAATACTTTGCTTGTGACCCACTCCATTCAGTATGACATTTTGAGCAGAAGACAGTGCAAGGAGCCATGCTGTGTCACACAATCTGTCACTGAACTGCATGAATAGTGCCCGCTTCAGCCTTTTGTCCCTAGCCACAACAGAGGCAACTGGCTCTCCCACATATAGGTGCTGCCGGGGTGGATTGTCCTCCCAAGGGACAGATGTCATTAACGAATGATATACAGCAGGCAGTGTGGCTTGTGGGGCTTACAATGACTGCAACATCCAAAGGCCATATGTAGTGATCTCATTAGTTACTTGATTGCCGTCTGCACAGGCTGTTGGAAATGTTTAAAAGTGCAAGTTCAAAAGGGAAAGTAATGTATCATGTTTGGGTTTTCTCCCTCAGTCATGCAAAACAAACAGAGCCTGCTGAGTTTGGAAAGCTAGAAGTTTTAGAGACTAAGCCATATCTTAATTGTGGGTCTGTTAAATGGCTTTGCTTCACACTGAATTTCACCGCTGTCTCCCACAGTTGGAGAGTCCAAAAAGATACTGAAGACATGCGAAGTCCTTTGGGTATTTTCAACCTGAGATATTTATCCACTTGGTCCTGTTTCAGCCCCAGCAGATGTTTATCTTTTGCTAGGAATTTAAGGGAGACATCTGCAGAATTCCTGGGATGTTCAGCTTTGGAAACGGCTGTGAAGAAAAACACATGATGTGGATAATGTTTGATTATATTCCTTGTTAAATTCCCCATCCTCTGTTTCCAGTGAGTATTACAGGCACAGCCACATTCTCCATCTCAGGCTGGTGGGCTGGTTTACCTATAGTCTATTTTGAAAACTTGGGGAAACTTTTTGATCTTCGTACTCGGCAGCACTTTGCATTATCTTTACTCCTTGTTTTCATAAATGGAAGTCTGCTCTTTATGTTATTTAACTATGCTTTCCCACCCTCTCAGAGGGGTTTGTTTCAGCCTGAACTGGAACGTCCTTGTACAGCAAATAACAAGTGGAGAAACTTTCCTAGACAGGATTTTATACAGAGACAATGTCTTCTTTTTTTTTTTTTCTTTTCCAGAAGTATTAAATTGCAATTGGCAGCTTTGAACCACTGTAGACCCTTTCAATTTTAACTGTTAAGACAAACAAAAGCTGTTGAATTACTTACCTGCTGAGTGAATGTCTTTAAAAATGATGCAAAGGAAAAGCCAAAGCATCTTTGATGCTCTGAGAAACAAAAGCTTCAGTAAACATCCTTTTAATCTTACCCTTACTACATAATATGCAAATGCGAACTGTGGTTTAAAAAGTGTGATTAGATATGAATTGCTTAGTGATAGTTACAGGCAGTAATTACAGGAATAGCATTCTGTAAGGATCCTTTTGTTTTACCTTCATTGTCCTGCTCTCTCAAAAGCTTTTCCTGCTGGGTGTAAAACTTACCCTGAAAACTTGATTTTGAATTCCAAACTTAACTGTTCCTGGAGGAGGAGGATGGTTGAATTATTAATGGCTGATGTCAGTTCAGCTTTTTCCTGAGCTTGGCTGTCTTTGTAGTTCTAAGTTCAGAGTAACCATGGTCCTTCTTGCCTCTATCAGCATAACCCTGAATGACTCTTTTTGTTCTCCACAGACTGTGTTTCCAGAAGAGAGCCATTAATCCCTTCCATCCACTTTCCAGTGCATTGCATTCCCTCTATTTCCAAATGAAAATATCTTTGTAGACTGAATTTAGGATTAGTGCAGGAAGATGGGGTGTTTTTACTGAAACACGACAAATAGTTCTCTACCCACAGGATTAATTCATCCCGTAAATGTTATATGTGTGTGTCTAAATTGTGGTTACAGCTACACTGGAGTGGCTTTGAAAACCATCACAGTGTTAGAAACTTATGAAGTTTGTGTCTCACTGGTAGAATGCAGCAGTGTCCAAAACCCGAGAGACAGTGCAGCCTTACTTCTTCCAAGTGGTGGTACTGAAGTTGGATTTGTGGCCCTTACGTGTGTGCAGTTTATCTGGTGGGATATCCCAGGTCGGCACATGAAAATTTGCTGCAGTGTTAGTCATTTCCTGGCTTCTCTTTCCCTTTAAAGAAGATATTGTCTATGTCTGTGACATAAGAATAAATACTTCTGTGTAAATATTTTCGAAGTAAAATTACTCATTATTAACTCAGACAGCTCTGAAGGCAAATACAAACAATGTGTGTCAGCAAAAACATTATTATGAAGGAATTCAGACTTCAAACCACACCATGATTCATAGAGCACCTGACTGATCATTTTTATTTCTCTTTTTTTTTCCTCTTCACTAAATATGAAAATGTATTGTAGGGCATATTTCCTCTAATTATGGATCAGACTGATACTATACCTCTGATTTACCAGAAGTCTTGTGTTGGTGTCTGATAAGCTGGAAATATGGGAGAGGATTCCTTAGGTAGCATGTTTGCTCCAGTCTTGTATAAGTGGAGGAGAAATGGAGCAGGTGACATTAGGTAAACACAGACTGAAACCGGATTAGAAAAGGTCCACCTGAAACAAAACTGTGTGGTGAGGTGGGAGGGCTACCGGTGCCTTTTCTGCTGTAACGGAAAGGCTGCAAGGCTTGTCTTCAGTGAAACTGGACTGAAGCTGTCACATTTAAGTGCTTTCTGGAGTGTAGCTTCAGCTGCTACTAGTGCCTTGTTTCCATGGCTCTCTGCTTATATGTAAGGCACCAGGAAGGTTGTGAATACTCCAGTAAAAAGAAGGAGTTAAATAATTATTAAATTAAAATATTATTAAATTGAATTCCCCTCTCATGTACTCTCAGCTTTTCAGACTGTGCTGAGAAAGTCTTTATCGGGCAATGTAATATTTTGACGGAAGCATGAAGTTCAAGTCACTGGCAGAGGGACAGAGCAGGACTTTCTCCTGTTCAGCTGTTGCTGCTGTAGTCTCACTGTGCTGCAGAGAGCACTTCTACAGTTTTAAAATATCTTCCTTAAGAACACTTAGCAAGGAATCACATTGATTTAGCAATAGTTTTTTACACTCTGGAATGGGAGAAGAAGAGAGTATGTGAGATACATAATTCATTGCAAATAATCTTATCTATAATGTTTTAAGTAAGTCAATTTGTTTTTGTTTCTTTTTTTCACCAAATGAGTCATCTCTGCTCTGTGATACCTTCCTGCCTCAGGTCTCTTAAATCACAGCTGAATCTCTTTTATGAGGCATAAGGGAAAGTCGAAGGTTATGTTCCTTGCTTTCTTTTGTAAATATGTTACAGTCCATTTCATCTAGAATCTGGCTCTTTTCACAGCTGGCTGTTGAGTCAGTTCTATAGGCTCTACTGTGATTTAAATCACTTAATATCCTCTTTTTTTTTTTTTTGGTAATGTTTTTTCTTTTCAAATACGAAGAACACCAACATTCACGTAGATGTAGATTTTTCAAAGTACACCATCATTTCAGGGGACATCTAAAGCTGTGTTACATTTCCTTTATGGATCTGGTCTGTGCAAAAGGAAAAAAAATAAAGTTGCATCCTAGCCCACATTTTTAGAAAATGACAGCACATTCAGGCTTAAGTAATACATCAAATAATTCTTTCACTGCTTAGTTTATATAAAAAATACACCAAGTTTTATTGGATTCTTTTCCAACTCAAGTGAAACTAGAGGACAGGAAGATGTGTTAAGATGAACAGCATTTATTTCAGACAAATATTTGACTGAAACTCTTCTCATTGTCTGAAACTCTTCATTTCATATCTCTGTGATTTTATTCTCTCTGCTCTCTCAGTGCTAATCAGTAAATCAGCTACCAGACCTTGTGTAGAGACCCACAAAATAACCACAGATTAGTCTTATCTTGGTTTTGAAGCAAACTTCATTATTTGAGGAAGTCAGGAATTTTGTTTCCTAAATTCTGCTTTTTAGTTAAAATCGTTTCAACAGCTTTCTGATTTTCTCAATCTCACAGACTCATAGATTCATTGAATGGTTCAGTTGGAATGGACCTGAAAGATCATCTAGTTCCACCCTCCCTGCCATGAGCAGGGACATCCCACTAGACCAGGTTGCTCAAGGCCCCATCCAGTCTGTCCTTGCAGTACAAGCATTTTGGTCACGAAGCTGTATTCCAGACTGTTGTTTGAAATCAAGTGGGTAATAAGTCAGTACAAGTCAATAGAAGGGAACAATACCAGTAGAGTTACTGGAAAGATCCCTAGTGGCAGCTCTCTGTGCATTTGGGGCTGCTTTGTATTCATCAGACATGCACTGCAACACTTACTCTTGTCTCAATTTGCCACAACTGCTTGAATGTCTTGGGCCAAGTTCATAGGTTTATGGAGACAGTGGAATGTCTTAGATACAAAAATATAAATTTGATAGTTTTACTATTTGTAAACCAGAAGAAAAGGAAAAGGTACTCAGAGAAACACTGTGCTCTTGCATGTAAGGTATTTTCCAGTGTTTGTGGGATGATCTAAACTTTGTATGCTTGGCTGATTTATCTGCAAGGCTTAAATCAGGTTCCTGTTTTATCTGCAGCTGAAGCTGACAGCTGGTGAAGGAGAATAAAAACCTTTGGGGTTTTGGCCCATCATTAACTGCTTTATAATGATAGCTTATAAGCATCTGATCTTAAAAATGCAACATGCATCCTCCAGTAGTACATGTTTGTTCTTGATTCTTACGTCTTTAATTTTCTTGCCAGAGGGGTAGGTGGATTTGCCGTGCTGGGGAAATATGACTAAACTTGGCCTCAAACTTAGCAAATTGTACACTCTTTGCTTATAATTATTAAACCAAAGAGTAGCAGATCTATCTATAACTCAGCAGCGACCCTAAGACTCTGCTTTCTGCACTAGAAAATTATATGATTATGTGATGGAGCAGAAGGCGCATAACTCTTCATTATGCGACTCTGAGGAGCCCATCCTCCCTCTTGTTCCTCTATCAAAGGTCTAGTTTCCACTCAGGTCATTATTTTCTTTCCTACAACTGTCTTTAAATGCTTCAAGACCTTTTTTTTCTATGAAACATTACTTTTTCTCCTGTCTTTCCCACAAATATGAACTTTGTTGATCTTTAGCTTGGTCAGCTTCTCTACACTTTTTTCTTCTACGAAATGACACCAAGTTCCACAAACATCCAATTTACAACTGTCCTGTACAGTTGTAAATAAGTAGGAATTATAGCAGCAACTCCATGGCAGAAAGAGTCTGCCTCACAACAACTTGAACAACCTGGAGGTTCTTAAGACCAATACAGATCCTGTGCTGGAAAACTGTGGCATCACCTGTACAGTGAATTGCAGTCCCCGGATTTGTCTGCTAATTGAACAAATGAATGTATCCTCCTTCTATTATATTTTCCATACAATATATAACTTTTCCATAGAAAAATGTTGCTGAATCCATGTAAATTCCATTGGGCAGCTGCAGACTATTGCTTTGGTGCTGTAGACAAACAGCATCACTGTTTTCCTGGATGAATGTTAAATCCTTGTCCCTCTGCAGCTTGACTTCTTGACAATACCAAGACAAATTCTCTCTACATTTCATTTTAACAACTCTTTTTTTTTTGAGTAATATCTGACATGCCCAGTGGACTTCCATGTCAGGATTTTTTAATTGGGATGAAGGAAATGGCAAATCTTTCCTCTTAAACGCAATATGACAGCAGAATAAAAATAGGAATCAAATTTGTTATATCTGTTAAGGTTGTTAAGGCTTATCATCTGGGTCTTCATTTTTAACTGCTTTCTGTGCAATGAAAGGCAGAACTTGTATATTTTTTCTGCTTTTTGGAAGAAAAGTAATAACCAGAACGTAGCGATGATAGTTCAGGAAAGAAGTAATGTGCTGCCATTGAGGTCCTGTGCAGCTCAGTGCCCAATTACTGTGGGGACTGAGTCCAAAGAATAGTGGCAGAAGAACAGAACAATGAAATGCTCCCCACGTGCTCTCATGGTATAGACAAGTCAATCCATCATGAGTGTACAGCCTAGCATCTGGGAGATCGAGATGATACACACTCTAGTTTTCCTGTATCAGCAGTAGTGTCTCTATTGTTGCCTTTTAAAAGGGCTTTTCTAGTGAGGCCTAGGGCATGATTGAAATGCTTGTTATTGCAATTGCTCTGGCTCAATCAATCTTCATGTGTGATACAAGGCCAACCTGGTCTCAGGCTCTTTATCTGCTCCTTCTGCTTGCAATTGTTAAGAATGCACTTACTGACCTAGGAGCTAACCACTTCTTTTATGTGAACCATATGCACACACACACAGGGAAGAGAACACCTTTTCATTGTGATTCTAATTGCCTAATGCAAAATATTTGCTTTAACTGACTAAACCCCAGTCAGACCTTTGTCAGGCTATGTTTATGGCTGTTTTTTTCTAACCTACATTCCTGTGGATTATTTTGCAAGCTGCCCCATGGGCATGTTGAGCATCCAAGCATCCTTGCAAACAGTTACTGCAGATGTATAGCTATAATTTAGGTGAATCATCATTTCCCTTGTTGAAGTTTTACAGCAAAATGTTTGGCTAAATACAAATGAGAGAGGTCTATTTAGGGATCAGCATAAAAGCAACCTAAGTTTGTCATGCAAGGAAGAGAATTCCCTTAGACATGCAGTTTATTTGGTTTTTAGAAGTCCATGGCTGGGCAGTCTATTTAAACATTAAGTGCTGTTCTATTGTCAAAATACTAAGGGCCTGATGCACTGTCAGTGTGTACCATCACAAGACCCTTGCATAGGACTCCTGCAGTAGAAAGCTGGTGTAAGCAGTCATTTGCAGGAACACTTGATTCTCTGTTGCAAGTGGAGAAGGGTTAATGTGACCTCAACGCACATGGTGCTGACCTGGGTAGCTAGAGGATGCCTTGAATCAGAGCGTCACTGTGAGGCTCTGGGAACTCCAGCTATAAACAAACCCCACATTTGTTCCTGCAGACATCCAGCTGCCCTTTCTCAGTCCTGCACTATGAATGTGCTTTAAAGTGCTTTGTCATCAGGAGGCACTTTAAGTCATTTGTTGTATTATTCTGAACTCATATAAAACCCGTCTGTGAGAAGTTGTATGTGGGCTGTGTGGTCAAGAAAACACAGGGCAAAAACAGTCCTGCACAAATCTCACTTGACCTGGTGAATGCTTATAGAAACAGAATAGAAAATTCAGCTGCCCCTACTGTAGCACTTAAGGGCCTCAGAAAATGAAGGAGTGATGTGAAGAAAGAAAAAAATTCCTTGAAAACCTGAATTTCAAGTCTGGCAGATTGAAACTTACTGCTTCTTCCCAGACTATGGCTCTTTTATTCTCATCCTTTTTTTGCCAGCTCTTTTGCCTTTTTCTTTCTGTTGTTTGCTGGTTCATTGACCAAAATGTTCTCGTTCTGGTTGGAGTGTTTATGTATGTTCGTGTCCACTAATCTGAGTAATTGTAAATACCAGTGTCCTGCAGTGCTCCCAGTTTGTTCAGCATTCAACCACATCATTACTTGGTGCAGGAGGATTGACCGCATCATTCTCTGCTGTGTTCACAAAGCTTCATTGGCTTTTGGAGGTAAAGTAAAGTAACTTTAAGATCTTACAGCCAGTATAGAGCTCTGTGTCCTGCTTTATTTTTATGATCTTAGAAAATTCGGACTTTTTCACTAGTCCTGCTGTAGCTCTTTGTCCCACTCTCTTTCTCATGCCTGTGCAAACGAAGAAAATTCTGCTAAAATAACACCTATGTCAGGGAAATTTAGTAGAGCATTGTGAATAGAGTTTTAAAGGAATGATATTTCTAGTGTAATTATACAATGTTCAGCTCGTGTAACTGCTTCCAGCAGAAGATGTCATAGATAAATTCCTCACCTTTTGCCTCCACAGTCATTTAAGGAAAAGTTTATCACTATTCTGCAGAGCAAGGAACCGAAAGAAGAAACAATGACAGTAAATCTGCGGCTGACTGACAGATGTAATTTCTCTTGTTTCCACCTCAAGGCTGCAATTCCTGGTTCAGATCTGTCTTTCCAAGCTGTTTTTGCCTCTGTGTCACCCCAAAAGTAAAAATAACAGCCATGTCCCAACTGCTGAGAGCACAAGTTCTGTACAGAGATCCAGCACACCTTTCCTTAACCCACTGCTCTTTGGAAAACACAGACTAACCCTAACCTAAAGAGGCTGATTCCTCTTTATGTGTAAGGCTCTTGACATAACTGTATATTGCCAAATACCTTTAAGAGATGGAATCAGAAATTAGAATAGAGGTAGGCATAAAGATTTCAATACAACCCTGAATTAGTGTTTCAGGTGCAAGAGGAATTGAGATTTAATATGTGACTTCAAGTGCTGACTTCAGCATGTGTCGGTGCTTTGGTATTTCTTTGTCTTTTCAGCCTATCTCCGTGCATGGTTCTGGGCACGGAGGCTGGCCATTGTCTCAGAGATCTCACTCCAAGCATAAAACAACCACACTAAGTTTACACAGTGTTTGGTAATGTGGTGGGTGGCACTCTCTTTTTCCATGTAATTTCTATACCTACAGATAGTAAGTGGTGAGTACCACCACAAAGAAGCACAGTTGTTAACCAAAAAAATTAAGTAACTTGCCCAGGGACACGCTTTGAAGTGGCTGGTTCCACCCAGGTGGATTTTTGTGGCACGCCACTGAAAACAGCACAGTTTAGCATGAGCAGAAGGGATCACCTGTACAACCTCCTAGCATTGTGCTACAAGAGTCAAGTTCTGTCTGCTGATCTTGACTGTTTTGATTCAAGGGACTTGATACTTGTTCGGACTGAAATAGGAAGAGGTGGAAGCAAAACTTACGCTCAACTGTTATTGTATTTTTTCCTTTGCTGTACGAAGAGTCTACAGTTGTGTAATCGTGAAGATAATTTTAGACTCTTTTGTACTCCAGAATACAGTAAGTTATGTTTTACCTGTCCATCTCTAGAGAAGAAAAGCTTTAATTAAGTCTTACTTTAATTATGTTCCATCTACACAGCACCTAAATGCATTATGAGAGTATGACACTTGCTATTTGCCTGCCTTCTGGGAAGATTTAGATGCTGAATCCTCTAATCCTCTATAAAATTTCAAGTGCTATTATTAAAAGAATATGTGAAACAAGTTTCTTAATATGTGCATTGTTATAATAATTGCTAAGCACTGGTAAAAACCTGAGTGATTAAAGTATGATCTAGAACTTTCTGTTGGAATAATAGACTTCTATGTTCATACAGAATTTCCCCACCACTAGTAGTCGTGTTGATCTGTTGGTAGGGCTGGTGTCCTGGATCAGAGCTTATTTACAAAAATCAGTATTTTATCAGTCTTGTGCATTACCATGCTGTGCTATTCCAATAGTTTAATTAACATTTCCCCTCCCCCCGTCTTTACAAGTCATCTTACTCTAATCATGCTAATAGGAATGTCAAAGCTTCCAGTATTTATTGAAAACAATGTCCTTGAATTGAACTTTCAGGCATTATTTTGTTACAAGTTATGATTACTTATGATCAAGAGATGAATAGCAATGTGTATAAACAGAACATTCAGCTTTTCTAGAGGTCCCTATTCTCCTGTACTGGGCATACATTAGTCTTCCTCACCCTACTGTTTGCTTAATAGAAATTTAATCTGATAAAAGTGAGAAGAATGAGCAGCCATGGACTTCTCTGTGTGTCCCCTGACTTCTATAACTTAATCCTCATTGAGAAGTCCTAGAATAACAGTAGATGTTTATAATATTTTTAATATCTGCAATGGGATTTTATAAAGTATCTGTGAGGGAAGAATGACACATTAATGCTTTTTCTCCATATATTGTTTTTCTATATTCTTTTATATTTCTTTCCAAGTTGTCACAGCTTGACATGTGAATCTGCTTGGTTGTAAGGTAAGTCACCATGCTGCAACTGAAAATGACATTTGTCTTAATGCATCACAGTAAATATTGTTCACTTGAAGATGACACATCTCTCCAGGGCAGCAAACTGACTCCCCTCAAGGTGAATGTGCATCCACGCAGGATGCATAATTTGGGTTGTTTTTGCTCCACCTCTGTTTACTTCTGCCCTCCAGTCAGTTGTGTTGTCCAGACCTGTTTGCAGTCAGTTGCATTATCCCACAGCCTTTGGTGTCTTCTGCACACGCCTGTCTTCTGCACTGAAAACTTGAACTCTCAGACCATGCCCTTGCAAAGGAATGATCTCAAGGTTTTTATATTGACCATGTTTGGTCTTATTCTCGTCTTCACAAGCATATTACTACTTTCTTTGACTGCAGTGCTTTGCATATGACTACAGCAATTCTGAATACAAACTTCTATTCCAAAGAATTCTTTTTTTCTCAAGTGATATGAAGCATCAAGCAAGTGGTAATATTTTGCATGGAGTAATTGAAAAGCAATAGCAAAAAGTCCATGGATGTTGATGATATATTTCCAACCTGATGTTAATGCTGATTTTGTGCCCAACCATATTTACTAAGGGCATGGATTCGGTCTTGAACACAAATTAATTGTTATTTTTTGGGAAAATCTTTTCATATTTGGCACTGTTTGGGGCCTAATATTGTAATAGTGCTGCAAATGACCTTGTTGCAGGGTTGTATGTAACAGACCACGAATGTTACAGAGACTGGTCTTAGCTATAGGGAAATTACCTGCCAATGGGTGTCTAGCATCTCAGCTCTTGTTAAGTCCACAGCATGCCTGGTGCTCCAGTTCCTGTATCAGAGATGTTGTTCTTGCAAAGGAGGTACATACAGATAGCAATTGATGGTGACATGAAAGCATTTCTCAGATTGATGCTCGCTTCGCAGGAGAGGGTGAGTATCTAACATCCCCAAATTCCTTGTTGTTGTTTCAAGAAGGTGAGGTGTTAATGTACAAGGAAGATGATTGTCTTCCTCATCAATTGCACTACTGCATGGTATCAAAGCCCTGTAGTCAAGTCACTACCAACCAAAAAATTTCAGATAACTTTTGTACACACAGTTTTGTTTGTAAGATGTTGCCTTTGCTGTTCAAAACCACAAGACACGTTAATAATGAGCCATCTTGCTTTTGTTAAGTCCTGTTTGCACTGGCAATATGTCAACATGAGTAATGTGCAGTGCAACGTGGAGTATAACTGTGCCAGGGACCTGGCATCCATGCTGTGAGCTGCAGGGTTTTTCTATATGGTCTTCAGGAATATACGCCCTATATGTATGTAGGACTGAACTGGATGTTGTTCCTTCAAGGGATGTAGAACCAGATTTCAAAAGAAGGTCAGAGAAGGAAATGTATTTCATCAATACACATCCTTTCCCATACATCATACCATGGTGGAGTTCAGCATATTCTATGGTACCTTTTGGAAAGTACTGTAGGCCAGTGGTGCTTTAAGTCTTCTGTAACCATAACACTTGCTTGCCCAGTTCCGGAAATCTTGAAATGTACAAGAGGAAGATGGGGAGGCAGAAAGTGATGGAAAATATACAGAGGTAATTCCATCTTGTGAACACAAAGGCTGCAATTTGTCCTCGGCTTTCCTTCTACTTGCCTACCTCAGTTAGGTCCAGGGAGAGACCTTTGCACTATTTCACATGGGCTATCTCTGAATTAAAGAGAAGTAATTGAATGGTTAGTGTTCTCATCTAGTTTTTAAAAGCCTGCAGTAAGCCTTAGTTTAGTAGTTCCAGCTTGCGGCACAGGGGCTAGATGACCTATTCTTTATAGTGCCCTCTTTAAAAACAGAATATTTCTTGTCTTTGTCATACGTTTCACTGGGACTCCACTGGGCTGCTGTTTTCATAAATTGTGCCTGCTTGTATTCTCCTCTCCCTCATCTGCTTTATTTTTTACCAGGTATCAGTTACACTAATGGCCTTCTATGTCTTGTGAAGATGCTTCTGTTAGACTGGAAAATAGCTCGTTGATGCACAACGAGCATTTGCATAAGAGAAAACCAAATTGTCATTCACTGTGAGGTTTCTCCTTTGCCATAGTTCATTTTTGCTTCTGTGTACTACTGTAGTATGTTTTTTTCTCTTGTCCAGCTGAATGCCAACAGCAGTTACGGAAGGAAGGCAGCAAAGAATTGCCATTAAGCATAGTGGATGTGTTCTTTAATGCTTGATGTCTCTGCTTATAAGGGATTTAGTATCTTCCCTTTCATAGCACCAGTATTTCTCTAGCTGCCTTTTTTAGAAAGTAGTTTCTGAAATTTCAAAGTAATGCTTTTTCCTTTTCACTGTGCTTAGGGCTATTAACTGTCTTAATAGCAAATGTTTCATATGCTAAGTTTTGTCAATGCAAGGATTTTCTTGCAGAACCGCTACCAGAAAATCAGTTCAGTGTACAGCTTTGCTGAGGCTTATTGTGGCTGTGACTTGAATCGCACATGAGCCTTGAAAATAAATCAGTTCCCCTCTTTTGAAAATCACACTGGTACTGTTTCTTTGGAAACATTTGCCAGTGTCTCACATTTAAATAATTGTGAAGATAGATATTGAAGCTAAATAATGGCCGATTGTCTTCGATGTCTTATAACAATCAATGGCACGTCAAGGCTTCACGGCTGTCATCACGCAGCCCATGACAACGCAGGGGATTCCCAGAGTGACAGCATGAATAGAGCACTGACCTTTCTCTTTCCAAAGTTTGCTGCTTGCCACTCGGCAGAGGCAGGAGGACAGGAGCAGGCTGTTAGGCACGCTGCCGTTTGCCCTCCTTCCTGGAGCTACTCTTCATCCACCACACAGTTCATGTTGACGCTTCCCTGAATATTTACACTTGTAGCATGTCTATCAGGAACATTTTAACTTCTTTTAAACAAGCACAAAGTCATGCAGACAAAAGAGTAAAGTTTTCAATGATGTATGAGTAAGAATTCAAACATATTTTTGCTGCTTGTAATGATCTAGGATTTTCTTTTAATTTATAGTTGAGGTCACAAATAGTTCTGCAGTTTTCTTCTCTCATCTGTCCCATCTTTTGATCTCAGTGTGAGTTTTTTCATCTGTTTTGGTAGGCTATGGATGAGATAAAGGTGAGCAGCTCTCTAATCTTCTGTTTCTGCTTGGATGAGGGTGGAAAAAAGTTTGGATTTAAGCCTCTGATTCTGATTCCTTTGGCCTTCAAAGATCTAAGATGCTTCCTTGAGCTTTTCAGCGGTTAATCTGAGTCAGCTCTGATCTGGGTTGTGTCTGCATGTGTCTACCTGGGACGATTTTAAATACGTGACCTAATAATGGAGGAAGAAGGGCACTGAAGAACTGGGTTCATGTCCCAGGTTGACTTTAAGTGTTGTGCCTTCAACAGGAGACACACGTCATGAATACATTTGAAGGTGATACACTGTGTTACCATAACAATGTAGGCAGAGTCTGGTCAGCTGCTTGCCCTTTCTCAGTGAAGTATCGCAAGGCAGTTAAAGGGTAACAAATCGCTTGGCTTCAAATTTATCATCTCTGCATGGTTTTGTTTGGGTGTTTTTAAAGTGTTAGGCCCAGTAAGTTCCTTTAAGACATCAGTACACTGAGGGCTTCTACCTTTTAGGAGTCTAAGCCAGTTAACTATGGAAATTACCAGAGCTGGGTGAAGGCAAATTATTAAAATATGCAGCTCTTCTACAGCATTATGGTCTTTCTCTGTGGCAGTAATCCTTCTCCTTTTCCTACAATGCACTTGAAATGCTGCTTTTCTCTGTAGGCGGCAAGCATTGTCATAACTTCAAGAACCGTTCACCTTTTAAATGTAGAAAACAGTTCTCATTGTACTTCAGCTAGAGAATAATCCCTTTTCTTTCACTCCTTCATCCTTCGTGGTACACTGATGATAAGTGAACTCTCAAGCAGTTACAATTTCACAGGAACTTTCATGGATTGCAGAGCTCTGGGTTTTTCAGATACCATGTGTTCAATTGGCATCACTTGGAACATCTTTCTGTGTTTAAATCTGACTTGTTAATGTCGCTACATTTATCCTAAATACTGCATTTTTACAGTGTGAATTCTTGTGGTTCTCTCCTTAGTGTCATCTCATTCTTTTTTTCTGAGCAGCTGTTGGTAGCTCTCCCTACTGCTGTCAACTCTGAAACCTCTGCATTACAAACTGCAGAGTAGAGTGAATTTACTACATTAAATCAAAGCTCAGCAAAGTTGGCTTACGGCACGCATTTGGAACCCAAAAAGGAAGAGAAATGGAAAACTGAGCCATTCCTAATGTAATGTACTAAACTTAGTTTATACTTTGATCTGTGAAAAACTAGCACATTAGAAGCTTTTAAAATAATATTATATACAAAAATCCATCTGGTAACATTCTTGATGTGCTGCAAGTATAGAAACAATAATACTAGTGTTAGGGCCACATCGTTGTTTAGATCAGATACAGAAAAAAGCACAAGAAAGGCCTCACTGGAAACTCGATGATGTTTGAAAACTAATGCTGAGTGCTGTAAATCTGCAGACAGCTCTATAAGAGAATCAGTTGGTAACACATGCTGCTCCCAGTCTAAGCAAAAATTTAGCAGAGAATTATTAATTACATCACCACACCTATATAATAGAGTTCACTGTAGTTATGTAGGAGTAAATGGTATTCAAGCAGTTTCTTTTGATGAAGTAATCGGGCTGTTCTGGAGGCTGTTTCAGCTGCTAGGGGCGTGCTTCAAATGTAAATGACTGCCAAATGGATTCCTCCTAAATTCCAGCCAATTAAAATTCATTTAAAGTGCAGCTGGTGGGGAGCAAAAGGCTTATAATTGTGTAAGAAATGTTTGGGCATGAAGCAAATCCCTGAAGTTCGGTGGATGCTGATTATTAAATACTGTGTTTCTGGAGAGGTAAAGCAGTCAAACAAAGAGCCTTCCGAAACAGCAGCCAGGAGCAAAGATGACACTTCTACCAGCACCTTAAAAGAGACAAAGCGGAGTGTGTTTGTTAGGGTGTCAGTTTTCCACTCTTGGCTCTTTAAACCCTACAAGTTTGGCAGGGTGCCCTGTGTGGTGCTGCATACAAATATTGACAGAACACTGTGGTATTTGTTAAACCTCTTCTTGGGAAGCGAATGATTAAAACTCTGAAGGAAGATCTGAGAAGCTCAGACATTATATTTTTTTCTCAGTAGCTCCCTAATATTTACAGAATGAAACAGAAAATAGTGAATGGGGTGTAATGAATGACCTTCCTTTTCTGCTTTGCCTTGTAAGTAAGGACAGATCTTTTTCTCTAATGCTTTAAATGTTATTATAAAAGAGGTTTACAGTTGGTAGCACTGAAAGATGCCATTAACACTTTTGATTTAAACTCATGTTTTTGGAGAAAGCTCAGCGGATAGAACAAACCATGTAAATGGGTGAAAGGCATCACTCCGGAAGGAGCTGTGTGCAGTCAGTGCAGATGCTGTGTCTGATAGTTGCACAAAATTTTACAGACTGTTTAATACACAATATTTGAATATTGTTACTTTTTAAACATGTTATGGTCATGCCTGCAGCTGCCTGCTTTTATTGTGCCTTTATAAGACTTAATCCATTTAATAGATCATTGTGCTGATTGTAGAAATGGAAACTAAGATTTTTATTAGTGGTTCTGAGTGGATTTTTCCTTTGCAATGCTTTTTTTCTGAGAATATTGTCTTTGCCAACTTGGTAAAAAAACATTTGAAGTTAGGTGAATGAAGTGTTTCCTGTGTTAGCTGAGGTTTTTCCTAATTGTATCTGGAAAAATGTCTTCCAGAACTAACAAGTATTTGCTTCTACCTGTTGTCATATCTGATCGCATAAAATTCATATGAAATAATTTGGAATTTCCTGATTGCTTCCTTTTCCAGCGTACCATGGTCAGCCAGTCTGTTTTGGCTTCACTTTGGTTAACTGTGAGTAGACTCCTGACAATTTCATAGCGACAGATCATATTGCAGCAGTGGGGGTTCAACTAAACGTTCCTTGTTAATTGTTAATGTGTAAGTAGCACAGAGCATGTGCCAACGGGAGGCTTGTAAGAAATAAGCTTACTGCCAAAAGGAATGTCAATAAAATTATAAAATCAAGTTTTAAAGGCATTTGTCAAGAAATGTAAACATGAATGCATGTACATTATGAAAATAATTAAGGCACTTCAACACACACACACACACACACACACACACACACACGCAAATTAAAGAGACTCAACCCTAAAACTCTAAATTGAGGAGTTGTTTTGGGTTTTTTAAAATACCCTTACTGATTGGCAATTATCCACAAAGCAAAATCTATCAAATAGTTTGAAACTACTTTGTTTGAGTAAATCCTACTAATAATCTCCAGCCACTGATAGAAAATTTGGGTCAATGTGTATTTAATTGCTATGAGTATTATGAAATCAGGTATGTCTATAAAATACATAGTATACATAAAATAATGAAAACATTGTACACAAGTTTTAGCAGCAGCTGGTCTAAGTTTTAGTACAAGCCCAAAGGTGGTTGGAGAACACCAGAGTGCAAAGAAAGTTTGCTCATCATGAGGAAGTGAGATATCACAGCTAAGACTGTGTTAGTTTGGTAATACTAATAGAAACTTACTTTATCTACTTTCTGACCTTTAATAAACTGCCAGTTTGAGGTATACTTGAGATCTGCAAAATAAGTAAAATACTAAATAACACCTCTCTAGAGTTGGTAGATGAAGAAGCTGATAAATGTATGTAGAGTCACCAAAAAGCAGGCTGGGCTATTCGTCTTTCCTTGATGAAACCTCAGAGCTAGCAGTGACAACATTTGTTTCAAGCTAAGCCTCTGTCTTAGACAGGCTTGATTCACTGAGTATAAATCAAAAGGTGAATCTAGGTCCTCCTGCATAATCACATTTTTTGTGTCATTCACTTTCCCTTTATGCATATGTGCAACGATGGATGTATCCCCTAGGTCCAGTGATTCATCTAATATACCAGTTGCGTTACAGAAAGCAAGCGAGACACTTAGAATGTATACAAACAGGTGAAGAGGATGTATTAGCACTTCTCTATTCATTCTTGGTCTCATTGTACCAGTACTTGGCTGGGGTCAGAGCCTTCTTTGCTGCATAACCCAACAGTGAACAAGTGTCTCTTCAGGGAACTCCCTGAGCTGTAGGCACAGTACTGCCTGGTCTCTGGAGTATGGTAGAACTTAAGCAGAGCTATGTATGAAACTTTCCAAACAGCAGTGCACCTCTGCACAGGTGTTGGGGAAATAGTTTGGGAACACTTATAAAGTGTTTAAATGTCCCCAAGGTTAAATATCCTTTGGAAAGCTGGCTTTCTGGATTGTTTCCTTGGATATTAGTCCTTAAATTCTGCCAAAACACGGGCAGGTTTCTGTTGGGCCTTCCCCCAGAATGACTTGCTGAGAACTCGTACAGCTTTGGTGTGTCTCCATAGGGAGAATTACCTAAGTCCAACTGAAGGGTCGGCATAATTTATAATGGCAAACAGATGAGAACTTTCCTGCAGTTTTCCCATGGGTGGTATTACTCAGTGATTCTGCTACAGTAAAAGCCACTACTACTTCATGTCTTTGGCAGGTCAAACTCTGAAATCTTTGGGTATCTCCACATATACCCTCCTTTATTAAAAGACTCGCATGGAGTCTGTAATGGTTATACTGCCCATAGGACCAGGGAATGGCTATTCTGCTGGTTTCCTGAAAAGCAAAGACTTCTTTGGTTTCTACATTAAAACCTCTATTAATTTTAGGTGGGATTTATTATTCCTCCTATACCTCCTTTTGGTAGTGCTCTAGAGAACTCTGGAGGACAGAACCTGGCCCCATAGTTAAGGGAAATGGGGGGAGAGCAGGAGGATGTCTAGGTAATTAATGGACAGAGATGAATATCTCACCCAGCCTGAAGTCTAATTAGTAGAAAAATCCTTCTACCTGGGCGGAAGAGGGATTTTTTTCTTAAGTGTGTGGTATTCTCCAGTAGCTGGGAGAATAGCAGCCTCTGCTTTTTATGTTACACGGCATTAAAAACCTTCATAATTTCTCCAATTTCCCATTGGAAATAATTTCTACTGGCATTGTGTTGCCCAGATTTTGAGTTTTGCAAATGAATTCTGGTCCAGTGAGTGATGTCCCTGCTTGTTGCAGTGGGGTTGGACTAGATGACCTTTGGAGTTCTCTTCCAACCCAATACATTCTATAATTCTGTGATTTTCCCTGTACTCCCACCACACTCCAATCATTTCAGTGTGATGACAGCCTTTTCTACGAAGCATGGTGAACATTCAATTTCCATGACCATTCCAGGGTCTGGGAGAACTGTGGTAGAGCCTATTGGGCTCTGAGTGTTTAAAGAACCTTGAAAAGTAATTGCATGATTCTGCATGGCCTGGCTTGGGTGATGTTCCTACACAAGACGTGTCATTAGGGATCTCCCACTGACAAGTCCCAGCCACTGCAGCAACATGCAATATAGTGGTAGAGACATTCCCTGAGATTTGAAAGTTATGAGGGAGTTGAGAATGGTGTTCAGAGCATAAGCAGCTTGAAACAAAATATCACAAAAAAAGCTCAAAGGATAGTGGTTGTTTTCCAGATGAACAGTGGACATCACTGATGTTGATTGCAAAGCAAAATCTTTTCACCAACATTGTGTCTGTAGTTAGTTCAGAATCTTGTGACCTGTGAACTGAAAGCAAGTGCAACTACTGCATTGTATGAAGAGAGAGGTTCTGTGTTTATAGAGAGTTGGCTGGAAGGAGCTAGAACAGTACTCTTGTTTCTTAAGCTTCATCAAACAGTTTTTGGTCCTCAGTGAGGTGACCAATTCTTCTCTTGAACAAGACAATGTCCCTTGCAGATGGTATCATAAAGCCACACCATGGACTGCTGTTGCACTTTGGGCATATCTTACAAAATAAAGGTCCTTAGGGACTGAATTCTGGGATTTTTGGTTTTGTGGGATCTTTTAAAATAATTTTTTCATTTCGTTTGGTCAGTCATTGATTTGTTAGCGTTTTCTATGGATCACATGTAGGAAAGGTGGGGAAGAAGTTGGGAGAATAGATCAAATTTAGCAAACATGAAAATTGTGTAGTATGTGAAGTAAGAGAAGAAATACGAAGTAGTATGAATGGTCACACCCTCTAACATCATTAGTGGAAGACTCTAAATGAAGAGTAATGTATACCGCATGTCTATATCACAAGGAGTATAATTTGGTGGGAATGATTACCAGTAGGAAATCACTGAAGGTAAGTAAGGCAAATCAAAATGTAATGTAGATCTTTTACTGGGAAGGATTATGAGAGCACTCATTCGTCTTTGTGAAGCTACTAAGCTTCTGTATGTAACATTTTTATGTCATAAGAATAAGGGGAGTGATTGATAGTTATTGACTACTCAATGACAAATGATCAATAGTCAGTGACAAATCATAAACATAGAGCTATCTTTTAATTACTCAAATTATAGGATTGACAATACTGATGCATTTAGTCCTTCAAAATCTGGAGCTCTAAGAGCTCTAGCAGCCCTCTCTGTGCAGAACTTCACCACTTTAAAGTGATAATTTCAAATCTCACAGTATACATCTAAGAGCCTATGGATAAACTGAGAAGATTGATCTTCAAGTTGCTTATGCAGTTTTTTGGCGGCAGAACAGGCAACTCCTCAGGCTTTCACCTAAGCAATAAGATTGTGATGCATAGAGTGAAGTTACTGATGACCCTTTCCTCTCTGCAAAGAAATTCTAATGAAAGCAGTATTTTAGTTATCCAGAGTTGGATGATTCAGAGCAGGCGTCTGGAACCTTAATCCTGTGGTGGGAGCTGGAGCTGATAAATGAAGACATTGCACTTAAATGATATTTTAAGTTCTTGGTGATCAGCACAGCTATTTGTGGTTCACTAAATGCATCCTGGGCCTTAATGAAATTATTGTTTCAGCCACAGGTTCCTGTACCTTGCCTACAGGAACTAAAGTAATTTTCCTGTTCAAAGTCAGGGAATTGTCCCCGTCCTGTCTTCTGTGGTAGGTATCTCTAAGCAGGACTTGTAAGATTTTTTTATATGACTTCTTTTGTGGTCACCCACATGAATGTTGTCTTTGTCACATCAACCCTGCAGAACTTTGCCTGGATATGCAGTCAGACTCATTACTGTGAGGTTTGTTTCTCTAGGGTTAAGTTTTCTCTCTGTGCAGCAATTTGTATGAATGTGATTGCTCCAAGGAAGAAACTGCCTTTATTTCCTTCATTTGTTGGAAGAAAAGCAATTTACTTCTATTTTCCAGCCTCTCACCCACACTAGCTCAGTTTTGTGACTGGTCCTAAAGGAAAAGCCAATTCTTTATTCCTTCAAAATCACCCTTCCAGAGAAAATAACAGTAGCTGCGTAGTTCCTACTCTACTCCATCTCCTCTATGCCCGTAGGGGACATATGCAGAGATAATATCAAAGTAATACCTGTATTTATAGTCTTCCTCTTTTTTTCAGTCTAGAAAGACTGTACAGCTCGAAAAGAAATGGACCCACTGCAAAAGATTGTACGTGGGGACAAAACGTGCTCCTGGAACCACGTTCACATTGAAAGCAAGATGTTGGCAACATGCTCTGACATTGCAATGAGCAAGGAACAACTATTGCTCTGCTTGTTAGTGCAGCTTAATTTCAAAAATGATTTTATACCTCATTCATGCTCCTGTGGAGAAATACACAGCTGCATTTTTTTATTTCCTTTGCCATTTTGTTGCTAACACCTCACGTTCAATATTACGGTGCATATTTAGCTTTTGAAAAATACATGAATTGTTAAGAGCTCTTGTAATGTAAGGAATACACATAGGAATAGTGTAAAATTCCACAGTTTGCAAAATCCTGCAGAGAATAATGTAATCCTGCTTTCTTTCGCAATCTGAATCCAGTTGAGCTGGGTAAGTACTGGGCTGTGAAGTTTGAAGGATTCCGCAGGCTGTGCAGGTAACAGGCTCTAAATGCAGTGCTGCGGGGTTGTACATGTGGGATGTGCATTTACAGCTGTTTTGTGAAAATAAAGTATCGTGAAGTGCTTTGTGATTGCCTGGCTTGATGTGCGTGATGCAAACATGGTGTATCATATTGACATTAAAAACTGAAAGGATATTTTATTGACTAGCTCTCAAAGACAGAGCTTTCTGAGAACAGAAAGCAGGTCCCCCTGTACTGCTGTTGGTCCTCTCAGGAGGCTGGGATGGAGTGCCAAAACTGGGTAATTTTGAAACTAAATATCTGTAAATGGGTTCTTTGTTCATTTAAAGGAGATGGAGGGAAGAGTATGGAGGCTTCTCTGGGGAATGTCATGGCTTTGTTGCACAACACAAAGACTGTTTGAATCAAGATGTGAGTACTTCTGATGAGATCTTTTCTAGCAGCATGAAGCATGCACGATGATTTCTCCAGAACCCAATTTATAACCCAGAAGTTTGCGTTAACTCTTTAAGATTGCCTTCCATCTTGTTCTGAACTAACCTCTCCTCTGTTGTGGAGGACTGTTAATGAGGTGTTTCTTTCATTGATTACTGAGTGTTTCACACAGGTTGTACTGTGAGCAAAGACTCATTTTCTGTGACTGTAAAACTGTTGATGTTTCTGCAAGGCAGCAGGCTGATCTGTGTGCCAGAACATTAATTGGAAGGATTTTTTTTCCTTACAAAACTATTTCCTTCATACACAAGTGAAGAAATAAGGAGCTGAACGGGAGGGGAGGAGAGAGCAGAGCAGACATAAGGAAATGCTTTATTTTTTATCATTGGAATGGATCCTAAGGTGGGATTTATTGCCACTGCTATATTAAAATTGCTTGCTGAGCCTCAGTGCAGCTGTGACAATTGGTGTCATCCAAGAATATGTTTCATTGACAGACTGAGGTGGCTTTAGACAGTAACTTATTCTTCAGTGTGATTTAAGACATCTAATTTGAGGTCCAGCTTCATGTGGATGTTGCTAATACTGAGAAGATGTGACATCACACAGCGTGTGCTGGGAAACACATGATCGCCTGTGGTGGTACTCCAGTTGCCTGGCTAATGTCTTACTTGCCAGAGCATTTCATCCACCTCAGCCTCACTGCTGCTTCTGTTGCTTCCTACACCCAGGATTTTGACAGTCAGAATCAACACAGTTGGACAAAAGGCTATTTCAAAGAGAGAGAGAAACAGAGAGGGACAGAAATGCAGACAAGTAGCTGGCCAGAAGTCACACAGGTAATAGCAGAAAAGCTAAAAAAATAAATGTCAGAACCAAATAATCCTAATTAGTTCTTGTGTTTTAACAACCACATTATCAGCCTTCCTCTGACCCTGAAGCTTTTAACTGATTTTGTTCATCACCGTAACAGGCATAAGTCTTCAAAAGCTGAGTATGGCCTTGCCTTCTGACAGTCATGCAGTGAGTGCAGTGGCACAATATTTGTCAAAGGTTTTGGTTTTGATTTCAAATGATGACAGTAAGGATGTCCAGGCTGGGAGAAGGAATACTTCTGCTGATTTTTGTGAGTTCAAGATTACACTATAAGTGAACGTTCAACAGCAACCTCAAAGGATGGCTGCACAAAACCACATAATCCAGATACTCGGCCCTATTTCCAGCCAAGGACAGTGAGAGAGCTGCTGCTTTTGACAGGTGGGACATTCACTACACCATGCTATGTATGGATTTGCAAAGATGCTAAGACATGCTGGGACTACAAACAACTCAAGTCTTTTGGAGTAAATCATGAGGGAAAGTAGACCATACCAAAATTAATGCTGCAAACACAAGGTATTATCAGTGGGGAAAAAAAGGGGGGGGAGAATTAGACATCTGTATGCAGTTGCAAAACAGAGGACAAATTATACTGGCAGAAACTTTTGCAGTCCACTTAGTCAGGGAAGCTGAGTTGCCACGTATATCTACCTTTTCTTTTTCTAAAAGCACGTGCTGAAGACAAATAAATATATTTAATAGATATGGTTTAAAAATAAAGCTTTTTTATCAGAATGAAGTATGTACAATAAGAAACTCTTCCCTTGAGACTGTAGTTATAAAATAAGATTTTTCTTAGCCTGTCATAGAAATGGGATTTCTTTATCTGCAAAATGTAACTTCCTTCATGCAGAGTGAGTGGTAAGGAGTGCAGGACTAGATAAACCATTCTTTTGTATTAGGAAATGGTTTGTGATGCACACATGGATGATGGCAGCAACTGGTGGCAACGTGGCAACTTTTCACAGAATCACAACATTGTCAGAGTTGGCAGGGACCTCAAGAGGTCATCAAGTCTAACTCTGTAGCTCACCAATGCTACACAGTTTTTTTCCACTGAAGTGGCTAGAATAATTCTTGCACTGCTGAAGTCTGAGTCAACAGTGTAGTCAACCTGTTGATTCTTTTACTAACAAAAATACGGTGTAATGAAAGTAAAAAGTTTAATTTGTGGAGTGGAAGTTAATCCTTATTTCTGGATGGGTTTTGCATTTTACATAGAGTCATGTTCTGGGGAAGACAGCATGTTGTGTGTGTCAGATAGATCTTAGGTTTCTTTCAGAGAAAGCTTCACTAACTAGTGTGGTGCAAAGTTCTGCCTGTTGTACAGTGATGGAGGGGAGAGCAAATGCATTTCCCTGGAGATCTGCCATATAATCCCACAATTTTGTCTCTTTTTTCTTCCGCTGAGCACTTTATATTTTGCTTACTGCCTCATAAACTGTTTTCCTCTGCAGAACCCCAGTAGTTATTGTTTAGTTTTTTGAACAACATTTTTGACCATTGAAGAGGACTGCTTGAACCAACATGATCCAGGAATAACTATCTTGAGAAAAGTCTCCTGAGACCTCACAGAGTTATTTTATGCACTGGAGTTGCATGCTTTGAGCTCCTGGCAAATGCTGCCACAGATCTCAGTAGGGTCATTTTACTGCTGTGCTCAAGAGAAAACAATAAAATAATTATTCAGGAAAAATGTTTGAGAGTCTGAAACACTTCTTCTTATGTACACCAGAGCCACGACTTGGCAAACAATAAACAATGGGAAAGTTTGTCCCAGTAACACAACTTAGCAGAATAAAAAAAGCTGGAATTCTTTCAACAAAGTGTATTCTCTTCTGCTCAGATATTATGAAAACTGATGTCACTTGTAATTCCTCAGGAAAGAAAAAAAATCTCTACAGTTTACAGTACATCAGTGCAGTCATTTTTTCCCCTCACTAGTCTATAAAAAGACATTGTATACGAATGTTATTTTCTCTGCCAGAAAAGCATTCCTGGAACATAATAAAGGCTTTTCTGTTGTTGTTCAGTAATTTGGATAATAGTTTCTCCATGAAGTTTCATAACATTTATTTACTACCATAAATGAGTAGACCAAGTCGTTTCAGCAGTCAGAACTGGATTCTCTTTGCAATAAGCCTCCTTACTGGGTTGATTTTGTAAATATTATGCCAAAATAATTTCAAATGACAAATTTATAGGAGTAAAATAACAAGGATGTGAAGTAAATCTGTAGAGTTCAGTGTATAAAGCAGAGGAAATTCTAATGGAAGAGGCATTATCTACGTAGATTCAACTAAGCAAAACGATTTCTAGAATTATCGACAGACTTGAGCAGTTACAAGTATTACTTATTTGGATCAACTAGATTGCAATAACTCTGCCAACAGCACTTCTTTGCTTTTGTAGTGCCTTAAGAGTTTTTCTTCCCACAGAATAAGGATTCAAATTTGTCTTCCTAGACTGCTGTGGGGCAAAGCCCACACCTTAATCTACTAGCCAAGAAGAAGCAGCAGGGCACACTGCCTTGCACTATCCTCGCACAGAGATCACAGGAACAGCAGGTTTGGGAAGTTTTCCTCTTTCTGCATGGACTTGCACATCTTCTGGTGTTGCAACTTGTGGCTATCCAGGAGTGTGGCTGCTGTGCAACACCGCAGCTGCATACCAGGCATAGCTGGCAGAAGGAGTGCTCAGAGCAGGAGGGAAATGGTGGTTTCCTGTAGCCCCATGGTCAGTTCTATTTGTTAAGGTGTAATGGAAGTGAATTTGAGGGGACTGCTGCGCTCATGTGGTTTGGGAAGTGTGGGAAAGCGAAGAAGAGATGCAGCTTGGCTGTGTACAGTGTATTGTGCTGGGTAATGTAAAGCCAATGAGTCTGGTGTCAGCAAGGCTGACAACTTTTGAGCTGGAATCAGCACTTACACAGCCAACTTTTGGGTGAAGCATATGTGACTCTGTATGTCTGCTGTAATTACTGTTTACAAGGGAAGATAACTTTTCTTTGCTAGTCCCCATTTCATAGATTCATAGATTAATAGAATGGTTCCAGTTGGAAGTGACCTTAAAGATAATCTAGTTCCAACCCACCTGCCATGAGCAGGGACACCCCCAGCTAGACCAGGTTGCCCAAGACCCCATCCAGTTTGGCCTTGAACATCCACAACATCCCTGAGCAGCCTGTTCCAGTGTCTCACCACCCTCATTGTGAAGAATTGAGGTTATGGTTATTTGTACATAACCAACTGGGAAGCTGGTGGAATACTGAGTAATGCTGTGCTCTCTCATCTTTAATGGCGAGCAAATCAATCAGGGCTCATCCTGTCCGTCACTCCAGTAATGTATTGCTCAAGAATGCTTTAGCGCGTCAGTCTAGCTGAGATTCTCCTTCCTTTTTGATTTACTTTGTTTCTCTTGCCTTCATGTGATGGTTGTGGTTTATGTTGCTGCCATTGCATTTGGTGAGTAATCAATGAAAAGTGACTAGAACAGTGTAAAAGATGGTATTTCAAGGTGATACCTGCCCATTTTGTTTTTTAGGGGTCTATTATATTCCACTGCTTTCCAGTGGTGCTCATTTAATCTAAGAGATTAATCAATTGCTAATAGATTTTAACAGTCCTCATTTTTTCCACAGAGGTATCATCCCCCTTCAGTGAAATAAAGTATGAAGTTTAAATGAAGTTCAATAGGCATGATGAAGTACGATGATGACTTTAAAAAGTAGTGTATTAGATAGTCCTGGAGACTCCAAAGTGTAGGATGTGGGAAGAGAAAACACCCATAACATGTGCTGTCTCTTGGTCATCATTAAAGAGTTTGGCAGAGTCAGTCTGTGTCAGGAGAGCCCTCTACTCTGCCACGACTGCTTCAGATCAAGAATTCAGGTAATGAAGAGGCAGCAAAATTTAAACTGACTCTGGTTTTCCGAATACTAATGCAGCCTATAGCTAGGAATTTTATGGGTGTTATCACATGCGAGTCACAATGATACTTTTTTTAGCTGGAAGCATAACTGATTTCAAAATTATTGGCGGATGGATGTGTAGTTTCAAGTTCCTTACTTCTTTTTAATAAAGTTTTTGCTTGTTTGTCATCTGTAGGAACAGTTGCCAAAGATTTTTTCTTTGTGTTAGTTCAATAATATCATTCCCCAAACAACCTTTCCTTAAATCAGATCTCAATTTTAAATAACTTCATAGAGGCTTTTTGTTTTTTACTGAGCGGCTTTTAGGCCTTTCCAGGCCCTATGGGGCTGAGCTGAAACAACCCTCTTTGCATCTTCCCATCAACATCAGTGGCCAGTTGTGGTTGAAACAGAATGACTCCACTGAGTCCTCAAAGTAGGTTAGACTGATATTTTTCACAAGATTCCCTGGAGGGGATTTTAAATGTGCAAATCCCAGAGAACCATCATCTCAGTGGAATGTCACTGAGACATGAGACAGACAGCAATGACTCCCTTTGCTTCCTCTTAGAAACAAATGGAAACTGGAAGAGGGTCTCTAGCATCAGGAGAGGTCAGGGTACATGTGCATGGTGTCACTGCCTGTGCTGCTTGCTCAGTAGTATTCCTAAAATTTTTGCTGGGATGGGACATGTCCTTTTTACCTTGCCTTTCCCAGGCAATTTGGGTATGAAATACAAAGGAATGTCATTTAAATGGGTCTCCTTTTGAATTTCTTAAAAATATTGTTTATGGAAAGAATGACATAATGACCCTACTTGTGGCCCAGAGGGATGACAGGCAGTTTATAGTCCTGACTGGAGGGTGTCAGCAGACATGAGCCTGTCCTGAGCAGGCAGCTTTGTTGCTCTCAGCTGGGTTCTGCTGTGCTTATTGAACCCATGCTTTTGATATGTATTTAGTATGAAGAAAGTTACTGTTTAACAGGAGATGGTTTCACTTTTGTGAGTTTTCTATCAAATCAGGGCTTTAGTCTAAGTGTAATTAGGCCCATATCTTTGGAAAGACTAGGCTATCTAGAGTCTCATCTATATACTCTACCTCGTGGATCTATGAATTGCATGAGTTCAGCTTCCCTTCACAATAATGAACTGGGATTTTTTTCTGTTGTAGGTTTAATTTAAAGTTATTTCTAAATTGAAAAATGGCAAAATTCTCAGGTTTAGGCTTGTGTAACTCACCTGAAGAAAAACAGCAGAAGAGAAATCATCAAATGCTACATTTCACAGATAATTATGAACTCTTTTTTACTGATGGAAGTATTTTATTAGAGAGGGTAGTGAAAGCTTTTGATCACTGAAACTTTTTAGACCTTTTGACTCATGTCATGTTAGGATCTTTCTCCAACTTATCACACAAGTTGCAGTGTGAATGTGTATGTACATGCAGATCTGTTTCTGGGTCTCTGCAGAATGTGGAGAAATACTGGGGAAATACACTTTTATATGTGAATTGTACAGTGCTTCATTCTGCAGATAAAATGATGTAATGAAACTTCTCTTTCTGTCAGTCATACAGAGGTGCCGAATTATTAGTCACCTGGGCTTGCAAAAGTATGAACTTGCTGAGAAAACCCTCTGGACCAAATACCCTTGCTATGATGAAAATACGCTCACTGTGATGCCCCTTTCCTGTAGAGCTCATTTTTTCTTACCTTCAAAGAAAATATTGTCCTCTTGGTACTCACTCATGAGTTCCTATCTGAGAAGTAAATATCAGAGACAATAGGGCTGCAAACCTGGAAAATAATGTTCAAAAGGAAGCTGGGTGAGATTGCAGTGCCCAAGGTCTTCCTTGTAGCAGTTACAACTGGCACATTAACACCTGATAATAGAAAATCATTCTGTTTCATGGTTTTGCCTGAAACCATAATGGGACATCAGTCTACTTTAATTTATTGTTTTCTAAAAGAATGCATGGGTTTGGTCAGCTAAACAGCAGCCTCTCCCTACCTTCCTGCAGCACAAACCCCAGAAAACCTTTTAATAACTGTTTTTATAATCGAACTCTACCAGCTTTGATGCATTTTCCAACTACTTGTGGAAGCAGAGCACAAAACCCACTATTAATAGACTAAATGGTGACTGGGTGTACTGAGCTAAGCAGCAGTCAGCTGAAAGCTGGTCTGGCTATGCTCGCTGAGAGCTTTTGAGTAATGAGACCTTTAGAGATAGATCTGATCTCTTCTTGCAAGGTGCCTGAACCAGACACGGAGATGTTTTGATAATTGGCCCTTTCATCTCCATCACAGTCTTCTGTGCTAGTGCAATGTAACAACATATTGTTTGCTCCAGTGTCTTTAAAAATAGATTTTGCTGGAGCTGGAAAAGTTACCTTGCACTTTAATCTCCCTAGTCAGAGGCTTTTCATTAGTCCAGCTTCCTATGACATTAGCTTATTCTGCATGTAGTTCAGTTACATTATGGAAAATCACGGCAGTAAATATCTACTAGGTATACAGGTTTTTGCAATCAGTCCCTGACAACATCTGTCAAAACAATATGGGAAAATCCTGGCTTGGTTTGTCATTACAGAATGAGACTGTTTGTTTATTCAATAGAAGAAATAAAGCGTATTGAGAGGAGGCCAAAAGAGTCACACTGACTCAGTTACTGAGACTTCCAGCTTCCAGCTACAGGATATTTTGGTTCCAGCTTTTCACATCAATAATAAACAATCTTTATGGGAACCATCAAATGATAAAAATGAGATCATGAATTGAGAGCTAGGCTATATATTTTTTGATCTGTTGTATGCCATAGTTTACATTAGGGTCGATCTTGAGGCTGGAAAGAGGCAGGTTCTGTATCACAGCCTTTCAAATAAATGTTTGCCAGCTATGTGAGATGCTATCAATAATTCATCACCGTAGTTCTTCCAAGATGGTCTGTTGATGCAAACTGTCAGAGCACATGGTAATAATATGAGCGTTTATGTGATTTACAGATCTACGAAATAGCAAATAACTAGAAATTTCTTCAACTGACACTATGCATCGGCTCTTGAATGTCAGAACTGGTGCGCGTGGCAGCTGCAGCGTGGATAAATCACAGTCGACTGTTTAAAGTGTTCTCTGGGTATAAGTACGTGCTCTTACGCTGGCATCTTCATAGTCCATTTCCAATATCTGACTGACAGATTCTATTTTATGTAATTGTGCGTTTTCTTATGTTTTATTAATTCTTTAATCCCCTGAGATGCTCAGCACAGCACTTGCAGTAGCATATCTTGGTAGAGCTGAAAACACAAATGTTTTTCTGCCATGCAGTGTCACCTGGGCCTGTGGGTTTTTTACTGAGTTAGCTCTTGAGCAACATACCGGCAATTGTGTTGCACAAAGTGGTTTGTAATATTTCTGCGTGAGCTGTTCAATAAGACATTTAAAAATGGTGACTCAGGGTAATTTATTTTTATGTCTTGACCAAATTCAGGTGAAAGGGTCTTTGATTGCAGCTGCATGAGTAAGTGCCAGTAGCAATGGGAAGAGCTACCTCATGTTTCAGCTGAATTCCCATCTTTGTACCAGGTCCTGGAGCAGCTCAGGTCAGTATGGTGCAGGAAAGCACTACCCTGACAACAAACTGAAGTTGTTTCCACTTGTCCAAACTTTTCAGTTCTGTAGAGTGATCTTTTAGCAATGTATGTTAGTCTTGAACAGGCTCAGGATTTTTCAAACCCTGCATATTGACCAGCCTATAAATGTGTCGTTTGGAACAGGAGATTACAAAATGTGTCTGCTTTAAAAGGAATGCAGACCTCTGGCTTTCCCAGTGTTTTTTCTCAGGCATGGTGTGTAGGTATAGATTAATTAATCTTTCTAGCACCAGTATTGTTGCTAAGTGCTACAGAGGCAGTGGACTGATCTCTTGAACCTATGTGTTTCAAGGATACTTAGCAACTTGAAGCATTCTAAAAGAACAGCATTTCAGTGGTGAAGAAAGTTCTGTTCTTCTTAGGAGTAGGAATACTTGAGCAGGAATGAAGAAAGTAATGGGTTTGGTGGCAATCTGTGGCATTCAGTTAAGGTAGGAGAGATGATATGTGAGATTCCCCCTTGTTGTCATCGCTTCCCCCCATATAATCCCATGAAGGTACTTGTATAGTAATTTGGCAAATGACTGAAAGCTGTGAACTCTGGACAGGGCTCTGACATAGGCATCAGAGATTTAGGGACAATCTGTGCCAAAGAATTCCCTACTATAGCCCTCTTCAGTGGCTATTGGTGGAGTTGCAATGTTCATATACTTGGGTCAGTAAATATTACAAATTTCAGTGTTGTATGGAGGAAGTTTAATAGCTTTATCTCTTTCACTACAGTAAGGAACAAAGCCAGTGTACAAGAGTTTGAGGGTATTTTGTGTGTGCACAGCACACCTCACTGTGCTAGGTGATGTGCAGTGGCAGATCACAGAGCAGCCCTTTTTCTGCAAACCCATCTAAAAGGAACTTCATTTTAATGTGCATGCCAGTCCAGCTCTGCCCCAGACTCCTCATGGATTTCTTTTCTTGCCTTCTTTTCACAGTGTCCCATGACTGTGTGGCTGCAGGGATGGTTCTGCTCAGCATAACTGTGTGCCTATCTCAGTGAGCAGACAGAATTCCTGTGTTTGAGCAGCCCGGATGATTCCCATCTGGGAGGTAAGCTGAGTCACCCTCCAGCCATGTGATGGGGCACAGGACAGGCAGTAGGAGGCATTCCTGGTGTGTGGAGAGAGTCGGTGGCTTCTGGCAGTTCCCTTTGTAGCACCAGGCCTAGCATACCTCTAAATTGTGACATGAATGACTGTGGATTCGTGGAACTGCTGCCATGCCTCATTGTTTCTGTGGTTTTGTCTTGAAACAGAACTGGTTTTGTATGCCCTCCACAGTATGCCATGACTAAAGTGTTTGTGTGCTGTTCCCTGGAGGCTGGGAGATTTGCTGTCTGAGACAGGACTGCACGATAGAGATCAGCCACAAGCAGGGTGTGACTTGCCCCTGTGGTTTTAGGTCTGGTTTGGGAATGCTCTTTGTGGAGCTCTCCCCCACTGTCGGTGCCTGGTTCAGTGCAGCTCATGGGATGCCCACCCTAATCCTATGGAAGGTGATGGATTCCCATTGACATCAGTGGGCTTTGTATCACGTTTCTAGTGGTGGTGTCAAATGCATGGACAAGAAGCAGATTCTGAATGGCAGAGACACAGAAGTGACTGAAGCAAGATCTGTATGCACCGTGGAGAGGCCTTGCCTCTGACATCTCATGGCATTTCCTGAAATTCTTGGTTGCAGCTCAAGTTTTTTTTGAATGAAGGGAGCCCTCACCTAAGCCAATGTGTAAACAGATGTCTGTAGGAATGCTCTACTAAATAAATCCGTTATGCTGTTGTTCGGTTCCATTCACTGTAGTCTTTTAATAACTAGATTTTAACTATGTTTTATAAAGGAAAAAAGTACAGATTTCCATTTGGGCTTGTTGAGGAGAAAGCAGGTAGGGCTGAAAGCAGAATCTGTTAGGCTGCTTGGGGAAAGGTAGCAAAAAATCCTCCAAACTGCACTTTATTAAAAAGCTGGTGTTCTTAGTGAAGCTGCCTCTAGGAAATGCTGCTAAGAAGAATAACAAAATTTCTGAGCTGTTGTCTTGGGCTTTATATAGGTTGAAGGTTTATGTTCTGCTTGTGTTTTGATAAATCTTCCTTCCAGGCATAAGGTGTAGAAACTTTTAATTAAAGCTTAAATTCTGGAGCAAGGAGTAAGTGTTGTGGTAAGAAGCAGACACTTGGTTGTTGTGTAATTCCCAGGCAGAAAGAAAAGATCTCCATAGAGTCGGTATGCAGCTGAAGTGGTGGGTTGGACTGCTTGGGTGCTCACGTGTACTCCAGAGGAAAATATTCCAGGTGAACATTTGTCTCTGAGAAGTGCCTCTGCTGCTTCTTTTCTCTCAACACCCATGTTGTTTTCCTGGAAAATATTCCTGTAATATACCATCTTGGGGCAACTATTTTCCATAAGTATTCATAGAACATTGAGTTTTTCACAGTTAGAAGACATGGCATTAATAATTTCAGCATGGCTTCTTGGCATTTGCTGGAGAAGCCAAGCACTACCTGCTACCAGGAGCTGCTGAGTAGCAGAGGCAGCCACAGGAAGGTTGACACAGGAGCTGAGCTCTTCCTCCTATGCTTGGGCATTGGTTTAGAATGATAGAATCAGGGAATCAGTTAGGTTGTAAGAAACCCTTAAGATAATTGAGTCCAGTCATTTGAGGCAACTGGTTTTCTAGCTCATAGCACCCGACAACATATTGCTTTGAGTTTTCAAGGCATGATCATACCCTTTCTTGACTAAATCAATGTTGTGCTGGCTTGAGTGTCTTGAGAAACAAGTTTCCCTTGTGGGAGGGTCACAAGTGCCTGGTGTCAGACAACCCCGCACCAGCATACCACCCTGCCTTACAGAAACAGAATCATTTTAGTTTTGGAAAAACCCAACTGTTAACCCAGCAGTACCAGGTCACCACTAAATCATTTCCCTCAGTGCTACATCTCCACATCATTTAAATCCCTTTAGGGGTGGTGACGCCACCACTGCTCTGGGCAGCCTGTTCCAGGACTTCACGACCCTTTCTGTAGAGAAATTTTTCCTAATGTCCAACCTAAACCTCCCCTGGTGCAATCCAAGGCTTTGTGTAGCATGGGGCATCTCATCTTAAGCAGCTGATTGAATAATGAGCAATTGTGGTTTCAACTCCTGACACCAAACATTTCCTAACAAAAACAGCTCTGTAGGAATCATCCAATGGAGGAGTGAGCTGAAGGAATTTAATCTCTTCATAAAGTTTGACTCTTCACTCAATTTAGGGAGAATTATGCCTGAGTCAGGGCTAAAAGATTAGCTAAAATCAAAACTCTTCCTTCTTTTTCTTCAAATCTGATGATAGTATTTTAATAACTGTACAGAGAGTGTGACTGATGTAGACTGATTTGGAAGTTGTATATAAAATGTATGTAACCTTCAAGGGACTTGATGGACACCGTCACTTGCTAAGTTTGTCATTCTAGGTGATAAAATCAAATGGCTGCATATGGATTTAAAAAATTGTTATGGCTGCAGGGAAAAATATTGGAGCAATGAGGACATTCTCACTAACCTGGAGATTAGAGAGGCCTTTTGGCAGGAAAATAAGGTAGTTTGCTTATAGCACCTGCATATACTTGCATGTCTATGATCTGGGTTTTACAGCCCGTGGTGTCTATTCTCTCCTTGATATGTTTTTAAAATTCATATGATGTTCTTCTGGAAGTTGTGCTAGGAGGAAAAGAAACAGAGTGCCGAGTACAAACAGTCCCTTATGAAGGCTGCATTCCTACAGTTATCTGTCATTTAGAAAAAATTCAACTCAAGAACCTATTTTTAGTACAGTTTCTGTCAGTAGCAGTTAATTATATTTTAAAAAATCATAACATGTAGCATTAAAGCATGTCCTGTCATAATTTCAGGTATCTAGTCCCCATTAAGTAAAAGTGGCATTTACTGTTTATCCTGCCAGCTATCCAGTCACTGAATCTTTCTGAGCAGAGGAGGGAAGGAGAGGAAAGGAAATACCAATCTTGTTTGCATTCATTTCATAGAATCATGGAATCGTAGAATCAGTAGGGATTGGAAAGGACCTTGAAAGATCATCTAGTCCAATCCCGCTGCCACAGCAGGACTATCTAGGTCAAGTCGCACAGGAACACATCCAGGTGGGTCTTGAACGTCTCCAGAGAAGGAGACTCCACATCCCCCCCTGGGCGGCCTGTTCCAATGCTCCATCACCATCACCCTCGCTGTGAAGACATTTCCTCTGATATTTATATGGAACCTCCCATGTTCCAGCTTGCACCCATTGCCCCTTGTCCTATCACTAGACGATCTTGAGAAGGGCCTGGCTCCATCCTCCTGACACCCACCCCTCATATATTTAGAGAGATGAATGAGGTCACCTCTCAGCCTTCTCTTCTCCAAGCTCAAGAGACCCAGCTCCCTCAGCCTTTCCTCATAAGGTAGGTGTCTACTTCCTTCATCATCTTCATTGCTCTACACTGGACACCCTCTAGCAGCTCTGTGTGCTTCTTAAAGTGAGAGGCCCAGAACTGGACACAATACTCCAGATGCAGCCTCACTAGTGCAGACTAGAGGGGGAGAAGAACCTCCCTTGATCTGCTAACCACCCCCTTCTGATGCACTGTAGGATGCTGTTGGCCCTCGGCCACAAGAGCGCATTGCTGGCTCATAGTCATCCTGCTGTCCACTAGGACCCCCAGGTCCCTTTCTCCTACAGTGCTGTCCAACAGGTCAGTCCCCAACCTATACTGGTCCCTGGGGTTGTTCCTGCCCACTTGCAAGACTCTACACTGACCCTTGTTGTACCTCATTCAATTTCCACTATATTTTAATAGCATTGGTTCAGCTTAGTCCTGGTTGTAGATTTCTGGTCTGTAGTGCATCTGGCTATTGTAATACAATTTCTGCCTGGCTCGAGTACAATAGTGAGTACTCCGTTTGGACTAAAAGTTCAAGTATGTTGGGTGGAAACCAGCTAGAAACCACAGTTGGTGAACAGTCCTATTGGATTCAGCAAGATGCTGAGATTTAATTCAGGGGGTTCCTGGTGCTTCCAGTGGAGGGGAAAAAAAGAACTCTAAGGTATCATCTTATCATTGTCCTAGAATTACTAAATAACCACAGCAAACTTCTCAGAAAGAAGAAAAAGTCCAAAACTTAGCAAAGGCACTATGAGCATTCATAAACAGACATTTTTAGGGGACTGGTGACCCTGGGAGTCTTGTTAGGTGAATAAGCTATAACTGAGTTAATAATCCGTACTGTTTTATCACTACTGTTTTTCATCGGTGTCATTTTATGTAAAAGGTTCAGAAATGCATCCTTAATAGTATAAACTTAGTTTTAGGACTTTGTCTACATGGAGAAGTTAGTGCAAAGCGAATCACTAAAAAGCAGCTTTTCTGTACCAGTTCTCTGTTCAGGTATTTCCAATGCTCTCTGCTCTGTAAAACTGCAGAGTGACCACTGCACTCTCCCATTTCTTTTATAGAAAAACTTTCATAAAGGCCAATCCAAAGACTGTCTACCTCAATAAAATTACTCTAATTTTAAACCACATGAAAAAGTAAAGTTGATTCTGCAATGGGAAAGAGTCTTTTACAGTACCTATTTTTTTAATAGAATAGAATACCTGATTTTCTTACACAACGACTATCGTTACTTATGTAGATACTGGTTTAGGTAATTCTAGTTAGATTTCATGAAAGCATACACCAGCATTTCTGTCCTGGCTGGAATTCTGGTATTTTGAAATCCTTTGAGTGGTAGAAAGTCCTAGGTATTAACTGGACCTCATTACAGAAAAGGAGATCCCGATATGTCCTAAGGCCGCATAACAGCAGTTTCCATGTGTTTAAAGACATGTGCCAAGTTACAGCACTCTAGAAATTATTCATGTCCACGCTTCTGGGATGTTTGGAAGAGCTCTGAAAGGGGGCTGTCAGTACTGTGGACAAGGAACAAAATTTGCATAATTTGGAATTCTTGTTCACTGTCTATTTACTCATGGCATCACAGAAGAGTGCTGATAGTGTCCCCACACACCAAGTGAGATATGATCTGTTTGCTGGGAACTGCTCTGCCTGTAACTTTGGAAGGGTAAGGAAGCAGCAACAGGGAGACATCAAGAGAAGCTGTACCAGCTGTCTGCAAGGGATGATCTCTTGGTCAACATGCAAAACTTGATCCAAGTTGTTCATCGAAACATAAGGTAGAGTAAGAACATCTGTTCTAAATCTGTGAAGGCAGGATGTACCAAATATACTAAGCAAGTGGTTCTGGCTAGTGACAGCTAATTGCTTTTGTTAATACATACACCCATGAATGTATGAAGATGAATGTATGGCACTCTACCTTTGAAAGCAGGTTGGAGGTGCTAAGTTTGTGTCTGAAATCAAAAGGACATGGAGCAGACACAAAGCAGTGCTGGTCAGTATGCACCCAAGTTTTTTCATCTTTAGTAGATATAATAAGACAATTAACTGGCCTGAGCCCTAGCCCTTCACTTAATCAAAGAGCAAGGGTGAGTCTTGCTTCATGTTATCACAGACTATTTCAAATTTGATGCTCAACCTCAGAGCTGCTTTTATTCTTTCCACTAAGAACACTGTTTTAGGATGAATTAGATGAGCTCACACCTTGACTAGGAAATCTTTTTCAGGTTGTGATAAAGCATATTCTTGCTTTCTCTTTCTGAAAGCAAAATGGACACTTGATATTTCTGGTTGTTGTACAGCAATGTTGTGTGGAGATAACTGAGCTTGTTCTGATCCTGCTCACTGGGCTGGGGCAGGATTATAGATACTCTTGCACAAGACCTCTGCAGAGGCTCTTACTTGCACTGTGTTCCATGCAGGGGAGCTAACATGGCCAACCTCCTTCCCAGAACCAAAGCAACCTATTCAAAGCTACTTCAAACATTTCTACAAGTTGTTGCAGTGCACCCTGTGAACATCACACAGCATCAGTTTGTACTGTCCTGCGCTTTCCACAGTCACATGTGTTGGCACAAAGGGAATGGAAAATGCAGATACACTGACTTGCCAGTATGCTACAGGACTTTGAAATGTTTAAATCCACATGAATAAAAATTTATTACAGATTTACTGTTGTCTGTTAGTCATGTTTGTGTTTATACTAATTTCACTCAGCAAAATGTGGATCATGGTGTTAGAGTAAACAGTGAGCAACAAGTATGCAGGGATCTGTTGAAGGAATTGAGAAATGTTCCATGTAAAATATGAGACTGAGAGCTGGACTGTTATTGCATTTATGTCTAATTAACATGGAAGTCATCAGCATCTGATTGCATTTCTCTACTGCAGTTGTTCCTTTTAAGCACATTGAAACAGCTCTTTGACATCAAAATTATTCAGTCATTTTATTTTAATGCATGGCATTAAGTAAGTTGGGTGGCAAATTGTCTTCTCAAACAGATTGACTTGTTTTACCTGTGGGAAAGAACAGCTGAACAGCTAGGGGGGAAATCTGCCAGTTCAGAAAATTTATTATAACTTACAGAGCGGAGACAGAACTGTTTGTTTTTGAATGCTAGTTTGCTTTTGATGCTTTTAATCTAACCAAAGTCTTTATCAAACCATTTGAAATTATCCTCAGGGGATGAGGCTAGCACCGAAACTTGCAGAAGTAATTGATACTTATTCTGTGTTGTTCACTGTGTTTATATGATTACAAGATGAGTTTTTCTTCTCTTTATAGAGTGCAATAAAATCTTCAGTTCTGTAGTAGGAAAGGCAGGGTGATAAACCAGAACTGCCGTTTTTTGGCTGTACCTGCCCCTTTCCATCCAGATAAACAGAACAGAGGAGCTTTTTCTTCTTTCAGGAAGACTAAGAATCCTTTCACCTCACAAAAATAATTTTGGGCTGTTTCTTCATCTTTTTTGCAAAGACACACTGATTTCCTCGCCTGGAAAGTGTCTAGCTAGCTGTTACGAGGTGTTACATTTCACAGATTTAAAGTAGCCACAGCATATTGTTGACATCCTACTGTGTGCACAGTTTGTTTTCTGCTTTCTACAGCAACACAAGATTTTTCCAGAGGACAGCAGAGAGAGGCCTGATGACTTGCACCAAGGTACTTCTAGGAGAGACCTCATGGGATTGTCCAGGGCTCTGTTGAATGGTATTTGGAGCAGTTAATGCCTAGACTTTAATTTGTTGATGGCTCCCTTTGGGCTTTACTCCTGAGTATTTTACATCTGACATACATCAACTGTTTGTGGATCTTAGGGGTGTTAAGAGCCCAGAACACTGACAATGGATTTCAGACACACTCTTGTTGATAACAGTCACTTAGTAAAATGAGATGCTTTTATCAAGTTATATTGTATGTCACAATATGATATTAAAATGAGGCTTTGTGTTGCAGCGCATATTTATTTTCGTAGGCTGGTAGTGGTTCTTCCCTCTCCTCCTTTGAAGACAGGATTGAAAGACCCAAAGAAACTTTAAATGATACTAATATATCTGCAACAGTTTTGGGAAAGGATGGTGTTGAGTGATGATTTTAGTTATTCTGTCTGGCTATGTGTGACCTGGTGTTGTTGGGACCTGAAGTGACACTGTAGTGTGGTTTTCACAGGCAGCATGTTGGCCAGTGACCAGAGCTACTTGTGGGTACTGATTGACTGTGTCTGTGTGTGCTTTGGCAAATAGAGTGGGTGATAGGACTGATTGGGTTGTTACTAGATCCTCATCAAGGGATCAGTGAAAGACATGGAGGTAGATGGTGGGGAAGGTTTGTTCTGCAGTCAAGATATGTCTGTGTTGTGAGCAGGAATTGGTCTGTTTGTGGAGCTTCCATATTCTGGCAAAGGTAGAAATAACAGCAGTTTCACACCACAAAAAAAAAAGCACTTCATATGGCAAGCATGAAAAACAAAGAGTATAAGCCTGACAAGGGAGAATATACACTGTATACACTGCCCAAGTAAGTTAATGAATTATTTTTCCTCTACAATAATATAGGGAAGGAAAGGAAGAGTATCTATCACAAAAGACATAGATTGTCATTCATAGAGAAATGGTGGAGTTGGTCTTACAAATGACTGAGAGGTAGCTGGCAGCTTTTGGTCTTTGTGGTATCCCTGAGAGAACTCTTCTTTTAATGCTGTGATATCACATTTAGTGTTGAGAGTGCCATGTGCTCATTGGTTCAAGGAGACTTCTTGGAACTGCTTCTTTTTGTGTGGATTTACATAGATGTTTAAAGGCAATTTAAATAAAATTTAATTCCTATTCATGTAATCTTCTCTGATGATATTTTTTCTACTAAGAACTTGATGTGCTGTTACCTCTGTGCCGCACAACGTAAGGCTAAAGCTTCCAGCCAGATTCTTATCTCCATCTGGTGTGTGCACATGGGAGGACAGTTTATAAAGCCATCTGAAATAAATAAATTGCATTCCTTATTTGCTCTGTTTGAGCTGATCACCATTCCTGTTACAAAGAAGGAACTGTGCAATCTGATGACTGTAGTGTTGGCTCTTGCTTTGGGAAGATGATCCTTCCTTTAGTGGGTAAAGATGTCAGGACGAAGCAGGATGAGGTTAAGCATCAAGTTGAGAGTGCAAAGCTATAGAGCTGTTGGCCTCTGGGCAAGAATCTCTGTACTGACATGTACAAAAGTGTAACTGATTGCTTCAATCCAACGGCCAGTTCATTGATTAAAAGGGCAAATGGGCTTTCATCCAGAAGTGAAGCAGAAAACAAACAGCTAGGCTAAAAACCAAGACTATTTAACCATCTGAAAGAGCACGGAGCCATCACAGCTGCTGCAGAACCTGTCACGACTTGGCTGCCAAGAAGCCAGATGCTTGCATCAGAGGAATGTGTTTCACAAGCTGATACCTCTGCACCCTGACACACAGTGACATGTCCAAAAAAGCTGGAGGAGAGCACAAATTGTCTGCCTCCCCATTAGGTGCCAGCCTTGCTAGCACATTGTTACCTGTAGAAAACACATTTTCATCCAAAATAGACAATGGAAATAACTTTCTCCTCTTAACAGAGACCACTTGCAATAACCATCAGGGGACCACTGTCCATATGTGAAGTTAAACACTGCATAACTGATTTAATGATTTCATCCATTGGAGTCTAAATCTGCAGAGGTTTACCCATGTGATTAAGGATATACAAAAGCCCTTGAACGCACATTGGTTTTGGGGCTGCTCCAGAATCCACTAATGCATTGATTTCAATTAACTGTGGATAAGGTCATTGGTAGCTGAATCAATTGCTTGATTCCAGAAACAACAGGAAAGGCAAAGAAGGAATAATGGTTCAACTCATGGAGTTAATGAGAGCCAGTCCCATGTACTTATATTTAGTAATCACATTTAAAACGTTTCTGAATTCCTTGGTAAGTCAAAAATCCAGCTACTGCCTATGTCTTCCAGGTTCAAGTGGCAACATTCAATACAGACTTTGTGTGATTTGCTAAATATCGCATTTTACAATGAGGCAATTTACAGTGAAAGCCAATGTCCTTTAAAGATACCCCATCAATTTTCTCCGATGAATGCTTTTCACAGAATCCTACTGAAGCAAAAATTACGGAACAGAAAAAGATTTAGAAATTGATGGCAAATCACTGCTATGGCTGGAAAAATTGTATAAGCTCATTTTAGTTCTCAGGTCATCTAAAAAGGTTAGATAAAATATTTCATTTTAGCCATTCTTTTCCTTATGTGTGAGAATAGGATGTCAAAGCTTCATCTGACACTGAAGGACAGGGTTTCCTATAGTGTAGGATGTGTAAATGTGTGGGTAAATGTCACTATATAAATTTCCTTTCCAGGAGGTAGAATAGAATCTTTTTAGCTGCTAGAGTAGCTGATACTGGGGCACATGAAGATCATTACAGAACTGACCAAGAGCTGTTGGAGGCCAGAGCATGGCATTGCCAGGCATTGAGCACAGTGGAAAAGGACAAACCAGACTGATAATATCCCATGACCCCGCATGTAGCAGAATGGAATCGGAAGACAGTTGTTGTTATACGCTATTTGCTGCTTCCTCTGAAGCTTAAATTGATAAATGTGACAGATGAGAGAGCTATTGTTTGTTCCAGCCATAAAACTTGCCTTTGCAAAAGACCTTTCCCCTGTTCTTGACATGCAGGGGAGGTAAAAACCCTTTGAAAAATAACCTACAAAAGTTAAAATCCAAACTATCTTTGAGATCAAAAGCTTACCAGCCTGATCAAACCACTTAACTGAAGGCCCTTTTCTGACAGTGAGTATCTGTGGAGATTCATACACCGCCCCCACACGCTTCCTTTTATTTTCTCCACATATTTATACTTGGGTCTGTTGTTTACCTTCTCTGCCAGCTGCCCCAGGCTTAGAAAAGTGTTTGCTGTCCTGTCTTGTGACAATACGACATGCCTGTAGGTATTTGTTTTGTGAGAAATGCTTAGCTGTGTTGGTAAAAGCGAGGATAATTTTCAAAGAGCATTTAGCTCTTCAGTACCCTGGTGTCATTCAGGAGAAATTTCTGTCATATTTTAGGAACAAGCTCAAGACTTCCTACTACAAGCAACACCAAGGATGGCGAATTCTTAATTCTTCAGCCTGGGAGTTCTTGATTTTTAAATTTGCCCTCTAGCAATCTAAGTATTTGTGTGGGATAAAAACATAAGTGTAGTATCATATCTTATATATTTAGAGATTCAGCAATCTGGGCATTTCTGTGGGATAAAAACGTAAGTGTAGTATCATATCTTATATATTTAGAGATTCACACAGAATCTTTTTGGTTGGAAAAGACCTTTAAGATTACTGAATGCAACTATTAACGTAACTCTACCGAGCCCATTCCTAAACCATGTCCTCGAGCACTGTATCTATATGATTCTTAAACAAACTCCAAGGATGGTGACTTTACCACTGCCCTGGGCAGCTTGTTCCAATGCCTGATGACTGTATCAGTGACAAAATTCTTCCTAATATCCTGCCTAACCCTCTTTTGGTGCAAATGCAGCCATTTCCTTATGTCCTATTGCTTCCCACCAGGGAAGAAGAGGCAGACAACTTTTCAACCTGCTTTCAGGTAGCTGTAGGCTCAGAGCAATACGGTTCATCTCACTTCAGCCTCCTATTTACTTTGGGCTAAACTACCCCAGATTCCAAGACAAATATGGCAGTGGTGGGGTTTGAACCCACACGCCCAAAGAGACTTAATCCAGCACCTTTAGACCACTTGGCCACGCTACCCTATAAATTATATCCTATTCATTATACTACAGTCTGTTGGGATTTTTATGTCCTGCAATTTTACTGTAAATTGCTCTTCAGTCTGCAGCTTCTCTGTACTTGCCCCAGGAGTACTAGGATTTTACATGGCCCACAGATTACATTTCCCTCCTCATGCCTACCTCTTTCCAGATTGTTGGAGTCTTGCCTCAGCCTCTTTTCTAGGGTAACACGCCACAGGCTCACTATCTGAAAGCTGTACTGAACCCCACAATACAAGTCATTCTTGCTGATTCCCTTTTAACTTGTCAAGCTGTGAGGCTGATCACATTGTGTTGCAGCTTTATGGGTCTGGAATGTAAAGCTGACCTGTGTCTGAGCCATGTTTTGCTCCTGTGCTGGTAAGAAGTGAATACACACTCCAGGCATGTGGAACGGTAGGGACTATGGAGTCCTGTAGGAAATGTGATGTGAAGTTTTGGTGACTTGATCCCACCCAATTGTCAGATGTACTGAGAAGATCAGACCTTTGTTTTGGCTTTTTCAATAAGGAGAGAATTTCTAAGTTAATAATAAAGAAAAGTGTGGCAGTGAACCTGAAGACAGTATGGATTTTGTGTTAGTATGAGACATGAAGTCTTTAACCAATCCTGGCTGTAGGTTAATTGACAGGCTTTACTAATGTCTACATGAACTTAGAATTGTGTCTCATCTTACTTGATTGCCTATTGAAAATGAGGCAATATGAAGCTTAATTTTTTCCTCAGAAACGTGACTTGGTTCAGCCTGTTGCACATCCATCCAGAGCAAATACTGCAGGTCATGACTTCAACTACTTTTCACCCAACCTGTAGCTCAAGGACTGAGTTTTGATGTGACTTTTGTCTAACAAAAGCCATGGCATTCCTGCCCAAAATAAGCTGTATCAGCACAGCCCAGTAGCTATATCTTCTGAAGACTTAGAATAGAACCTAGATGGATAAGTGTACTGACAGGGTGAGCTAATGGCCACTCCCTTAATAAGGGCTGTAATGTAAAGAATGCAGAATCTGCTTGTCCACCCGCATGGGAATTCTTCGCTTGGGAAGAATAAGTCTCTGGTTAAACCCACAAAGCCTAATGCTTGTGTCTTTGCATAGTCCTGAAAAGGACTGAAATAGAACCTACTTCAGTGGAAGTTCCCCAAAAATCACTTTTGGGTGATCAAAGTCGCTGCCTGAGCAGAGATGTGGGCAGTGTGTCTGCCGCCTTAAGCCTGTTCACCTAGTTCTGCTTAGCCTGAAAATGCATCAGCATTCCCTAGAAAGTTTAGTAAGTGCTACATTTTGCTAAATAATAAAAATTCTTCCTGGGAACAGGGTGCAGTTTTTCTTAAGACTTGGCTTTTAAAAATTTATTAAATATTTGACTTTTTTTTTTAATTAAATCAGTGGTTTCCTTCTTTTTTGAACCTATACACTCTTCCTTTCTTCTACATGTGTGTAGAAGACATGATGTCTTCTGAGTGAGCCAACAGGCAGATGAAGGGAAGACTGTGGATGTGGTCTACCTAGACTTCAGCAAAGCCTTTGACAGTCCCCCACATCAACCTCCTAGAAAAACTGGCAACCCATGGCTTGGATGAGCACCTTTACTGATGACTTGGAAGAGGAGATTGAATCTACCCTTAGTAAATTTGCAGATGACACCAAGTTGGGGGAGAGTGTTGGTCTGCTGGAGGGGAGGCTGCTGGGTCAGTGGGCAAAGAGGCTGTGTCAGTGGGCAGAGGCCAATGGAATAAGATTTAACAAGGCCAAGTGCAGGGTCCTACATATTGGCCACAATAACCCCCAGTAGAGATACAGACTGCGCGGTGGGGGGTGAGCGGCTAGAGAGTGGCCTGGCAGAGAGACAGCAGCGAGTATTGGTTAAATATGAGCCAGCAGTGTACCCAGGTGGCACAAAAGGCCAATGGCATCCTGGCTTGTACCAGGAATAGTGTGGCCAGTAGGA
>VZRI01007117.1:28931-120848 GCA_013397515.1 Upupa epops | reverse complement strand
GATGTAATTTTCGTCCTGTACTGGGCACTGGTGAGGCCTCAACTCGAGTACTAGGGACAGTTCTGGGCTCCTCACTTCAAGAAAGTCATTGAGGTCCAGAGGAGAGCAATGAGGCTGGTGAAGGGACTAGAGGGAAGGTCTGGTGAGGAGAGACTGGGGTTGTTTAGCCTGGAAAAGAGGAGACTCGGGGGGGCCTTATCAAACTCTACAACTACCTGAACAACAACTGATCGGGCTCTTGTCCCATGCAACTAGTGGTAGAACAAGAGGGCAGAGCCTGAAGCTGCAGCAGGGGAAGTTTAGGGTAGATGTTAGGAAGCACTGCCTCCCAGAAATAGTGATCGGACATTGGAGCAGACTGCCCAAGGAGGTGGTGGAGGAGTTTAAGAAAAGACTGGATGTGTCCCTTAGTGCCATGGTCTTGGTGGTGATGTCAGGACATAGGCTGGAGTTGGTCTCAGAGGTCTTTTCCAGCCTCAGTAATTCTGTGTCTAAACTGGTGTCAGGGGACAGGCCAGTTTTGTTATCGAGACTGCTGAAGCATAACCAGTGCTTTATAATGATTTAATATTTGTAAATACTTTTAATGGCTGATGAAAAAAAAAATATCCTTGCTTTGAGAAATCACACTGTAAAAGAGCACCAGGTTTAAATAAAACCTACCTCTTCAACTGGACTTATGGATGGTCCTATTCCTGCTGAAATGAGCTGATGTATTGTGGAGCTGTGTAAGTGAGCACATGGCCTCATTCATGTTTGGTTAAATCAAGTAGCTGTACTACAGCATTTGTGAGCCTGGGACTAAAGCTGCATGTCTTGAAATTCATTTTATTGAATATTAAATGTTAGTACTCATTTCTCCTGCAGCACACTTCATCTTCAGTTTTGAAGATTGTTTGGGTCAAACTACCAAGCCCTTAATGAGCAAGATATAAAAATCTACTGACTGCAATGGAAAAGGAACACAACCCCATATACTTGAGTCAGGGTGGGAAATACAACTCACAGTTATATAGTATGGTGCTTCTCATTCCATTGAGCTCAGCAGTTCTAGATCAGCAGAGCATTGCTGCCATTCAGGGCAAACACCAAGAAAATCAGGTGCTCTGGGCATTGAGGCTACACAGCTTTGTTGGTTTTTTTTTTTTTGTAATGACATTTGCAGGAAAAAACAAGATCCTCAGCAAGTGCTGATTGCTGTGGTTCAGGTGTCTTTATTGCATCTGCCTTGATTCACTTCAGCTGAAGAGCAGTCCCAAGACTGATTTGCTCTCTATAAATACAGGCAAAATGAGGGTTGATGCCTTTATGACTAGCAGTTAAATCTGTAGGAAAGGCTTGGCTTCACGTCCTCACTAGGCTCAAATTTCAGTTGTTTTATTGTTTAAGGAGTGTCCAGGGTGTTTGGGTGTGAGTGGCCAGGTGTTTCCCAATATTGAAGCTCTTCGTGTGGAAGCGTGTGCAGGTAAAAGTACTCAGTCTGTCACAGCCCTTAGCAGTGCTCATCTGGTGTTTGAAGTTCTCACTAGAAAGGACTGACTTGTGAGGAATCAAGGCACAATCCCAGCTCTTCTCTTTCAGCAGAAACTCTTAATGGTAGAGGATAGATTCAGATTAGGAGCTGTTGCAGTTCACAAGCAAATACCTTGCTGGGAACTCAGTGTGTGTTTCAGCTCCAAAGCATTGCTTAGTATTTGAGCTCCACCTCTGAGAAGGAAAGGTCAGTATTTGTGCCCTTAGCACCTAATGAATAAATACATCTGATGTTGTTACTTGCTTATTTATATTTTCATCTTTAGAAAGTGGACAAGTTTTATTCAAAGCATGCTGTAACTGAAATGAAGTTGTCTTTAATCTTGTGCAGATCATATTTTGTAATTCTGCGAACTTTAAATCTAGGGATGAGTTGAAACTTTCATTTCAACTCTACTAAAGTCTTCTGCTCTGTGCTTTAAAAATCCATGCAGACTTGTACCCCTGTGCAACCCTAGTTACATATTCTTAAGTAAACAAAAAAAGAGAATTCAGGGATAAAGTCTGAAAAAGACACTGCTAGCATTTTAAATTTTCTTTTTCTCTGTGCTTTTTTTTCTATGTTGAAGCTCTTTAAGTTGATCTTACTTTTCTGCTTTCCCTGCCAATACTGTTTATTCATTTTAAGAAAACATCAGTTGGGTAAACAGAAGTGTTTAGTGTGTAGCATGCAACTCCTACTAAGATGCAAATTGTGCTGCAGGGAGGATAGTTCGGGCTTTTCTTTCCTCTTTGCTTTTCTTTTTTGACAGTCGGTTAATAAAGACTCAACAATAAGCAGCTGCCTGTGATGTCATTTGGGACTTTGTCCACAGAGCTTGTATTTACAAGTACTGAGCAACTACATAGCAGCAGCAAACTCAACTATCAGCAAACTTCATGTCTGCTGTTACTGGAGGATTTCAGTAGTGCTGTGGATGGTGCAGAAAGCTAACTCTGTTCTTCTAACCACAGACTTTTAAAGCCTGGTAAATAAACACTGGATAAACTCAAGAGAATTTCTGGACTGCAAAGACTTCTTACGGTTCTGAGTTCTCCAGGGCTGGCATGTTTTGACTGAGCTGCTGCAAGTAAGACTTTTGCTGTTTGGGTGTTTTTATCGTCTCTCTAAAGCTTATTTTCTCTAGGAGTGTCAGCATTGCTATCTGTAGTTTTGCTTTAATTAGAAGAGCAGCAAGTATGTCGTTGCTAGGAGTAATTACAGCCGTGCATCTGACTGTGGTTCAGCAACAGGGTAAAGGACAAATGAAAACCTGATTTTTGGCTTTTGTTTGTGTGAGGTTACATTGAAGTGGCTTTTTCTTAATTTAAGTGATGAAACTTCTTGGTCTCATGAGTGCTGTTGTTAACTGAACAAAAACTTGCTCTTTTTATTACTTTATGGTGTTTTTTAATATTTAATTTTTGAGGTTTTAATGTAACTTTATAGGTTTCAATGTAATTTTCTTTATAAAATGCTTAACTTATTATGCAGGCACTGATTTAAAACAGAAATTGACTATTTGTTTTAGCCCCTGTTCAAGTTCTGGAAGTGTATAAGATTGAAAGAATCACATGAGTTATCAATTTATGTGAGAAATGGCAATTTTTGCTTAAAGTGTGTTAGAAATCCTACAAATTCTGTAATACTAGAGCAGAAGAATGAACACACGGGTAGCTGTTGTGTAAAAACCTTTATGCTGCCTGCTGTTCATGGGGCAGAACTGCTTCTGACCACAGATTAACTCATTTTCAGGACAGTTAGCTGTGATTGTTGTGGAACTGTTCTCATCTTACAGAGGGGGGGAAATGGGCCCGCAGATGTGATTTTAGTAAAACTTAGTTTACCTCCTTCAAAAGCTGATAACAAGCCCCAGGTCTCCTGCTTCTCATTTCAGCCCCTCACCAGAAGCCCATTCTAAATTACTGCAATTTTAGTTGTGGTGGCTTTTCCAGGGAGTAACCTGATCACAGTGCTGTGTATGAGGAACTCTTTTATTACAGTTTACTTCTGTTTAATTATCTGTCTTTGTGGAGACAAAGCACGTTTCTGAAGAAAGAAATCAAAGTTGTGATTGGCAAGGGTACTTGAGGGTAAGCCAGCACAAATCAATCAAATAGGAATTGAGGAGTCCTCCTGGATTGCTAGCACTATCAATTTTGTTTTGATTTTCTTGCTGTTGACTTTGCTTACAAGGCCTCACCGTCCTACACAGCAATGGGATTTTTGGCGCTTCCTAGTAAGGTTCAAGTGGCCTTAGCTGCAGATGCTCCTCTCAAGTGACCTTGTTTCTACAGCAGGTCCAAGTCTGTGTCATCTTTTGATGGTATAATGTGGCTTGGTGTGGCAAGGTACTGTGCAACTTAGGAGCTGCTATTCTGCCTTTGAAATGGAAGCATATTCTTCTGGGAGGGGTTAAACTTAATCCTAAACTTAGCTCCACACTGATGTATGCCAGGGCAGAAGCCTTTTGGGGTTTTAAATACGTGCTTAATGAAAAAGCACTTAATGAATAAAACTGTTTTTATTTAGGTCTTCATTTTCTTCCAGATATAGTTTACATTCTGTTAAAGATCTTTCTGCTTCCACTGAATGCAAGACTGAAGAATAGAATTGTGATGGAGCCTTTTCCTGGGCAGAGAATGGGTTTAAGTTTAGCTGCTTTGATCATGGCTGTGTTGATTCCCATAGGCCAATCTTTCCTTCCCTCTGTCACCTTGTGGCAAATAAAGATGATCTACTGCTATGGACTCATCAGGATATTTACTCTTGTGAATATTGAGCTATCATGTTGGCAAATGTCTACAAAAATCTTCCAAATAGAACAAAGCCAGACAAAAAATGTTTAGGTCCTGCTTACCTTGATCATTTCAACTTTATGTGCAAGTCCTAACCTTACAAATGTTTGCTGCCTTTTAAGAAAACTTCATGTTCTCTGCTATCCTTGTGCATGAGTTGTGTCTTAAGTGTCGAGAGGCTTGGAATTAAACAATTAGAAATCCTGCCATGCTAAATGTAAAGTGGTAGAGTACAATTCCACTTGAGTCGAGAGCAAATCTTCAGCTAATCAACATAAGAGCAGGCTCTCAAAACCCAATGATTTTGGGGCATTTGATTTTCATTTTTCTCTTAAATTTCCCTTCTCACATTTACACTCTTACATTTCAATGTAGCAAATTAGGATGTTGAGCAAACTCAATTCTCAAGAGAGGGATTCCATGATTGAATTTTCCCTGGGTCTGAGAAATCTGCCCATGGAGACCACATGTAATCTGATAACTTTCTAGGATGGCATTGAGTGGGACAATTGCCAGCAGTATGTGAATTCTTTGGGCTTTCTTGCCATGTGAAAAGAAGCAGAATAAGTGCAAACTCCAGCCTGTCATCATCTGACAAGTGGGACTGAGGTTGGGATAAAAGCCACACAACAAAGGTGCCAAAGGGAAGCACAGTTGGCTGAGTAGCTTAGCTCAGTGCAGCCAAGGCCAGATGTGGCACGATGCTCTGCAGCTCCTGTGTGTGATTCTGCACGTGGTCAGCTCCTGGCAGGGTTAGAGTTGTGCTTAAGAGAAATCCATGCCAGAGCTGCCAGGACAGCACCAGAAGTTAGAGCATCTAATATGCTGTTTTATTGCTAAAACAGATGAATGTACTGTGTAAACAGAACATGATCCATTAACACTTGTAACACTCTGTACTGACACCACTCATAACATGCAGGAACCTGAACTGCATTGGGTATTCCCTAATGGCTGCATAAATTAGTCATGCTGTTTTGGGGATGAAAAGCTAGAGAGCTATTATTTGAAAAATGCTTGGAAATCTCTTTGGTGTTCAGGTGAGTCACAAACATGGTTTGTACTGAGCAGTGGCTTCTAGAAAATGGTAGTAACATCGTCCATGGGCTGTGGGTGATGCACAGAAGAGCAGGTTGGGTTATAAACCAGTGGGTAGAAATTACGTTGCTGAAAAATGGTCTGTTAGTACTGATGTGCAGCAAGAACAAATGCTACTGTGAAACTGCATGTTTGAGAAGCTGTCCACAGGACAACACAATTTGTTTTCCAGAGCTGAACTAGCCTTGGATAGTGTGTGAGCACAATGGGTCTGTGCAGACTCAAGTGCATGTCACAAATTATTTACTTTGACAGCACTAATTGATTATTATAATTCATCATTATCTAAATTGTTAACTTCAACAGTTTACCTTATCCTTCTGTTTCTGTGTTGCTCAGACATAATGCAGATAGGAAGAGTTAATTACTGCAGGTAACAACAGAGGCGAATTTCATTGCTTCAGTTTGATTGAAGCTGTGTTGAACCACCATTGTGTTCTCTCAGTAATTGTGGGGAGGGAGGGGGGAGCTAGATTGTGCTCCATTCACCTGTACTAGGTATTACCGAACTGTGAAAACAGAAGTCATGCATATGCATTGATCCTGTCGGGTATTAGTGGCATTTCTTGAGGAATATAGCACAACTTTATGTGACTGAAAGAATCACATTTGCTTTGAACTTGCTCCACTAGTTAGGAGCGCTTTTCCTGGGTAAAAGAAAGCAGTGCTTTTGGTGCAGGAGCTCTGGAGAGATTATCAATGGCCACATCTATGAAAATTCCTAAAGCTCTGATCTATACTGCTGCCTTCTAAGATTTGGTGTAACTTTGCTTTAAAATACAGGATCTTTTCAGATGCTCTGAAGTGATCTGAGAAAGTGATTCAGTGATAAGATTTTGGGGGATTATTTTGCCAGTAGAGGGCCATGTTAAACTGGATAAAATAACTTCCTTTTGGTCTCGTGTTTTCAGTTAGTAGCAGCTTAAAGCATATGGCTGTTTTCAAGGGGAAAACAAGTAAATAATAGGATTTTTTAGGAGCTGCTAATGATTAATTATTTAAAACTAGAATCACATCACTTTTACACTACAACACAGTTCTGTGTGTGTTTTAATTAGGCTGAATTCTGGTCTTTAAAATGCATCCTACCTCTTTAGAATAAATTGCTCAAGGTTAATAGACACAATCCCAACAAGTAACTAAGTTGATGTGATATACAGCGGCAGCATGTGCTCCTCTATAGTGACACAAATAAGAATTGTTTTTCAGAGGTACAATTGCATTTGTTTTTGATGCGGCCTCTAAACTACCAGTCATTATTCAGGCTCTAGTGCTGCAGGACTTGACCTTTGGCAAAATATTTTGTTATCCTCAATCTTTTATACAGGCCTTCTGTGAACCCTGTACAGCTCTCATTTTGCTGATTGCATTTAAAGTCATTTATTGCAGAGCATTTGCCCTTCTAGCAGATGTTAAAGGATTCCCTGCCTCCCCCCTTAAAGGCTACTCCTCTGCAGCATCTAATTATAACCTACACAAAAGATTAACAGATGTTATAATTGTCTTTACTCATTGATTAAATAGTTTCTGCATGATTTGCTTTCTTTTCCCTTCATTGCTGATTTGTGAGGTCTTTCTGGATGAGGCTTATGCATCTGCAATTTGTTAACAGTGGTTGTCTTCAGTTTTTAACTTTCCAGGCTTGTGGTTCAGCCTGTGCAGGTTATAGATGTTCTTCTGGCCACTGTGACAGAAATGTGTTAAAATTGGGTGTGTAAATACTTGCTTTGATTTCTCACATTCCTGCTTTTCGTCTTTTTAACTGTGCTGTGTGAAATGTGTATAAAAAGCAGACTGGTTTTAATCCATATAAACTGGAGTCTGGAGGGGTAAATACTGGGATTTGCTTCACAGTAGTTTTGCCCCTATGTTTCAGTTACTGGCTTAAGAAGAAAATTCTCAAGAGTACAAAAGGCCTAGTAGGACTTTACTAGTAGGACCATTAGAAAACTTCAGGTTTTCTCAGAGGAGTTTTTTGTGTCGTTCTTTTCTCTTTATACCTTCCCCCAAAAAAAGGTTATTGGGTTCTGGAGCCATCTGTATTCTGACTTGGAGATGAGTGCTAGCTTTTCTGGTGGATGTGTAGTCAACAGTGCCAATGTTAGCAACTGTTGCTTTACCTTCTTACAAGTCTTAGTGTCTTCAGCTGGATCAGAATAAACAAGGTTTCTGCTCAGCGGTGAAACATCTTGCATGCGTCCCTTCACTGCTGTGGGGATTTACTTGTACTTCAGTGTCATTCTCTGTTTTGGGTCTGTCTGTCTGTCTTGCACCTTTGAAGTAGATGAGTCATTGTCAAGTAACCGAAGATTTCAATAACAGTATGAATATCCCACAGGTCTACAAAACTGCATCCGCCACAGTCTCAGCCTAAAGTGCTTTGCCATGCTTGGCTTGGAATGAGTGTAAGAAGGAGCAAAGTCAGTGGAGGGCATGTTCTTGCATGTTCTCTAGCAAAACCTCTGAACGGGTTAAAGAAGAGGAAATGGATTAAAGGCTAGAGGCTTGATTTGTGGGCTTGATTATTTAAAAGCAATAAAATATTGTGCCCTTCCCTCCTGCCCATCCCCCAAATCCTGCTCAAACATAAAACAGTTGCCTTGACTCCTGGTCAGGGAAGCCACCCCCTGTTGAGTTTGGGTATACCTTCTCCTGTCAGGTCTTTGTTTTGTACTTCTGGCTATGAAAAACACTTGTTCTGTGTGGATACTCTGGGAGTATTGAATCAATGCAGATTCATGGATATGTGGGACATCTGGTCTCTTCACAGTGAGCAACATGCATAGTGCTGGCTGTGAGACTTTTGCAATATAACCCACAGGGCTCTGGGTTCTTACCAGTTTTTAAAGCTGATCTTTTACTTATTTGTGAGACTTATCAGCCTGAAGAATAATCATCACAGGGCACAAAAGCATTTGTCCCAGGATTTGAAACTGCTCTAGAAACAGAGGTACTTTGTTAGTGGGATTAACAAAGAACACTGTATCCTCCTTTTAAAATGACATCTCAGTTCTCATGAATACATCTCATTTATGAGTTGGGGAAGCAGATTATAGATTTGTAATAAGAAAATGCCAGAGTGCCAACTGTGCTTGCAAAGTGTGTTTTAATTATATAGACACCTGTCCACTACCAACTTGTAATATTTCATAGAAGTCACAGGGCAGCCAGCTGATGGAAGCTACTTTTATTCAATATTAACCTAGTCTGAGCCTGAAATGCTGATTGAGAAGTAAAAGCCTACAATCCAAATTACCAACAGTCAGATTTGTCCGGTTCCCATTTTATACTGCTGGTAAAAGGCCTGTGTGATCTTTGCTGTTACACAGAAGAGACATTTAGAAGTGACTAAAAGTTCAGTTCAATCATTAAGGATTTTTAACATCTGCCCTGCCAAGAGTTGCCACTGAAGAAAGTATTAAAGTGAAACCTGGTCTAACATTCTAATAAACAACTCTCTTATGTCACTGGCTGTTAGCCCTAACATTTGAGATTAATATTTTCATCTTTATTACAAGGTTCCATAAGTAAATGAAAGACGGCACCAAATGAACTGAAGAGACAACAGTAGCACAAAATCTCTGGCTGGCCCTTCTCCTTGTCTCTCTGCTTGAGAGTCTGTTCACTTGTCTTGTATTTAATTATGTGCCTTTCCTAAAACTAATAACTTCCTTCCCTTAAGCTGCAATTCTGTCATGGTGTTATTGATTGGGAATACATCACAATGTTCATAGGAAACCATTTCTGTCACTTATATTTACCAATCTTTAATCAAGTGAATTGCTTTTCTTCTCGATTACCACAAAAATCTCCTGTCACAAGGAAAGGCTTTAAACAGACACTGATAAGAATTTATTGACTAGATAGTAGTTTTCAGCAAAGCCCTTAGACAGGAATGGTTTGTAAGGTACACAGCCATGGGCTGCATGACAACTCAGGCATATTCCACAAACCCTAGGCAGTGTTTTCCCTGCTTCTGGTAGAGAGGTACTCTTTTTATCTCTCTAGTAAAGCACTGGAGTCTCACCTTTACCCACTAGCTGTCTGTTGTGGAAGCAAGTTCTTTACTTGTTGTATTTATTCTCCTCTACCTGAATTTACAAGCCCTACGAGGAGAGGTTGATGGAGTTGGGTCTGTTTAGCCTGGAAAAGAGGAGGCTCAGGGGTAACCTTATCACTGTCTATAACTACCTTAAAGATTGGTTATGGTCAGGCGGGGATCGGTCTTTTCTCCCTGGACACTGGAGATAGGACAAGGGGTCACAGTCTTAAGCTCCATTGTGGAAGGTTTAGGCTTGACATTAGGAAGAGATTTTTTACTGAAAGAGTGATCCAGTTTTGGAACGGGCTGCCCATGGAGGTGGTTGGGTCACCATCTCTGGAGGTGTTTAAGGTTAGGCTGGATGAAGTGCTGAGTGGCATGATCTAGATGTCAGATGTTTAGGTTGGACTTGATGATCCTTGAGGTCTTTTCCAGCCTCATCATTATATGTGATACTGTGAACTTCAGGTTTGTATCTTGTGTATTACAGGGGGATTCTGAGCCTGGGTGTATAGTTCAAGAGCTTTGAGCTCTAGAAAGCAGATTTGAGCATCCCCCACCCTGCTCCAAGGCATCTAAATTAGCCAGCAGCAATAGATGTCTATATTCCCTTAGCTCCCACTGTACTTAGTTGAGATAAGGTGGCTCACCCAGGCATGAGGCAAAGCAGAGGTTATGATATAACTCAAAGGATCCTCACCCAACAGGAAAAGGAGGATATGACACCACCTTGTGGTTTCAGGGCACTCCCCTTGGTCAACAAGTCCTGTGAAGATCCCACCTGGCTTTCTGCTTTCCTCTTCCTGGAATCCGCATTCAGAGATTTTTCACACCAATAGCTGCAGGTAACATCACAGTGAGCTCCCGGGGGAAACCAAAGGTGAAGAATACTAAAGGCTGGAGCTTCCTGCTATAGACCCCCAACTGTTACAGGAGAACAGACCATTTTTTCTTTTTGTTTTTAAATGCTGCTTTAATGCTTCTCAGTTTGCCCTGCAGGAAAACTGATTTTGAATCTGTGGAGGGAGTAGAAGAGATCTGGCTCATTGCCTGCATAGCTTCTTTCAGTTGGTTGGTGGCAGACGCTTCTCTGCCTCTTTACTGGGTTTAATTCTGTCCTACATGCATTTCTACAAGCAGTAATTTTTAACAGAACAGCCAAGAGGTGAAAACTTTCTGCAGCATCCTATGGAATTAGGAGAAAGACGCGTTCTCCTGTTTGGGTGCATAGTGATGTACATGTCTAGCAGACAGAAAAGCAGTGCCATAGAACAGAAGCCCCAGTAGAAAGCTTCACTATTAAAGTCTTTGGCAAAGAGGAATTACTCTGTGTAAATGGCATGTATATATACTATATATTACTTTCACAGTATACCAGAGAAATGGAGATAGCAGAAGGTAATGAATTAACCTAAATACCCACTCAAAAGCTGGGATTTAACTCAAAATACGAACAAATGTTTAAGGTTTACCTGAAATGAACCTTGCTTGTGTCTGAAACATTTTCTTCTCTTCCTTCTCCCCCAACTAGTAAACCTTATGCAGAACAGAATACTTAAAAGTGCATTTTGCAATGAAATATATTTTAGTTTCAAAAGTGAATCACTTTAGAATGTGTGAGTACTAAAGCTTCCCCTTTTCTCACCATTTTTTCAGCAGAAGTTCAACTTGAACAGAAATCTTAAAGAAAATTGATTATTGTTTTAAGACTTGAGCTGCATAAATTGTAATTATCCAAATGTGTATGGAATTACTTGCAAAAAATAATCTGAAGGGGTGCCCATTTGAGGCACGAACGTGAAATCTAGAAGGAAAAGTGTCAGTCACTGAAGTGCTGAGTGTCATGATCTAGATGTCAGATGTTTAGGTTTACTTGGTTGGTTTTAGGGTGGACTGGATAATATTTAAGGTCTTTTCCAGCCTCATCATTACTGTGATACTGCAACCAAAAATATCTTTCAANAAGGTCTTTTCCAGCCTCATTACTGTGATACTGCGACCAAAAATATCTTTCAGGTTTTAGTGAATGACCAACTCATGGAATCTCAGTCTTTTTTTCTTCTTTTTTGCCAGTTTTGGTAATTTATTTTAATTCGTATTCTAAATGGTCAGATGCTTGATAGAGACTAGAGCATTTTAATAGTATATATCCTCTTTAATATTTTCTGGATGTTGCTGTATCCATGATTCCAATGTGTCAGATTAACTGTTAGGGCAGGCTGCTCTCTCACATTTTCATGTGGTAAGACTAAGTGCAGACAAGTAAAAGACTGGTAGAATGACATAAAACGGAGTTATAAATCTTTTAAATAGGAAATCCAGCAATGTGTTTTAGAATTTCCATTTTTATTGAGTTTGTGGCAGTTTTGAAAAGTTAAAAATGAATGTGTGACAGCCAGTATTCACACTGAGAGACTGGTGTGAGGACTGCATGGGGGGAAGAAGGGAGTGCCTCCCCCAGTGCAAATGCCTCTCATTCTAGTGGTCTCTAATGTGGACCAATCAGTGTAAGAAGTGACACTGAGAAGAAAGAACGGTAGGCTGTTCTCCATCAGTGTCTTTTAGACAGCTTGTTTCTGGTGGTAGCCCTCACTTCCGGTGTGTTTTATTCTTCATCCTATCCACTTTATGTAACAAGTTTGTCTTTGGATCTTTAGTAATCAATCCATATTGATTTTCACTTTAAGTATTCATATACTTAAGATTATTTTACTTACTGTTTCCTTTCAGCATAATGCCAATCTAATAATTTCCTCACCATCTTTAGTGTTAGTATACATCCCTCAGTATTGTGTAGATAGTAATTCCTTCCCATTCTACTTTTCTACTGTGAAGGGATTTGGTAATTGTTTCCCACCAAGTCAATACTTCAATAGTCTTTACTATTGTCAGAATTCCTTCAAGTTTGTCCTTGTCTTTTTGGACCAGAACATAACTCAGTGTTTGAGATGAATTTGTTCAAGAGTTGCAGAGTGAAAGAGGGAAGCAGTTGCTCCTTAGGCTGATACTGTTTGATGTTCTGTCACTGATGAAGGAAATGCAGATGAGGACAGAACATGTCTTTGTTTTAATATTTTCATACCTGTTTTCTTGGACTTAAGCTGAAAATAGCGTTTAATTAATGTGTATCTGCTCCTTTCAGTTTTACCATCTTATCCCAGTCCTGCATGCTCTATTGTGCAGGAATAAAATGAATTTTAATTGTATGGAAAGATCTTGCTGGAGTTTGTGTACTCACTTGGAATACAGGGAGGACATCTCAAAACACAACAGAAGATGATAGAGCTCAGTCATACTCAGTTGCCTTTCTGCTGTGAGGATGGACAAGGAGAGGTCACTGAAGTGTTTGGGAATGCCAGAGCTGAATTACTTTTGGTTCCGATGTTTGGTGGAAATAAGACTTTTTCTAACTTGTGGAAAGGCTGAACAGCTGGGGAACCAGCTGAACGATTTAGTACCCACCCTTATGGGACTAAAGTAAGTTCTGGCATGTCCAAATTCAGGCTCAGTACTGCATCTCTTTTGTGTCTTAGCTATAGCAGTGAACAGATGTGACCCTAGAGTCCAAGGAACAGTAGTGTAGTTATAGCTGGCTGAACTATACACATTTACAGTGCTCTGAAAGTATTTGCACAGCAAAATGAGCACTAAGAATAATTTTTCTTATGAAAACATTCATGGTTTTTTGCTTGGGAAGCACCTGGAGCTGTTCAGCCAATGAGCCTGCATGTTCCTGCTTTGTCTCTGTACTATACTCCTTTAAACCAGGAGCTAGGTTCTGGTTTGACTGGCTCTGAAAGAGGTTACAGAAGTGCTGAGACTGGAGAAGACATCTAAGGTAATCAAGTCCAGCCTATGACCTAACATCACCACAATCACCTGGACATGGTACTGAGTGCCATGGTCTAGTCTTTTCTTTAATGCTTCCAGGGATCAGGAGGACTCTGACCTCCCTGGGCAGTCTATTCCAGTATCTAATCACCCTTTTCACGAGGCAGTGCTTCCTAACACCCAACTTAAACCTCCCCTTGTGCAGCTTCAGGCCCTGCTGTCTAGTCCTGCCACTAGTTGCCTGTGTGAAGAGCCTGACTCCCACCTGTCTACAGCTTCCCTTCAGGTCGTTAATAGAGTGATGAGTCCCCTCTTCTCCAGGCTAAACAATCCCAGTGTCCTGTCAGACTTTCCCTCTAGTCCCTTCACCAGCCCTGTTGCTCTCCTCTGGACCTGTCCAACACCTTAATGTCTTTCTTGAAGTGAGCATCCTAGAACTGCCCCTAGTACTTAAGCAGAGGCCTCACCAGTGCCCAGTACAGGGGGACAATTACATCTGTGTGGTCTTTTCCCTCCTGTTCTTTGCTGGGGTGGACTTTAGTTATGATGGGGTGGAGGATCTATGTTCACATTATGTAGGTAGTGAGTTGAGCCCTTTCTCAGTTATTCTCATGGCTGGCTGACTTGTATTTCACTGTACCACCTTATTTTTCATAGGACAGAAAGGGATTATGAGGTTGAGTCAGCTTCTTTTCTGGGCTGTTATTGAACTAATACCTTCATTATAAAGTTACAATGTAAGGATAGGCCCTGGCCCACTGGAAGTGTCTGTACAGCAAGGTGAAATGTGAGACGCCACATTACAACCCACAAAGCCCCAGATTCATTAGAAGTCAATTCTGCAGTCTAGATGTTGAAATATTCACTCTAATGCAAATGACTTTGGTTATCTAAGGAGTCTGTGCAGACCTGGATGTTGAAGACATTATTGGTAACTGAAGAAATAGTCTTACAATACTTATGTTGGGAGTTCTCCTTGAGCTGCAAGAGCCTTATGAAGTACTACCCACTCCTGTGGAGTAGAACTAGATGTGTGAATGCTATCACTGAGTTAAGATAATGTTAATTCCTCATATCTAGGAGCTGGAACACATCAGTAAGTGATGTTTCATTCCTTTCATCTCTACTGCCAGGGAGGACCAAACTGAGTACCATTCATTTTGGACACTTGATCTCACAACATCCTTCCATTCACCAAAATGTGGAAATGTTAGAAAATGCTGCTAGAAAAATACTTTATTGTGCACAGGCAGCAAAATGAGTGAATGAGAAATGAGAGGTGATGGTGACAAGCTATGAAGCCTGGCAGGCTTGCATTCAGATCATGGAGCCATCTTGTGACTGCTGCAGCCATCGTCTCTTTCAACAGTGCAGGTGGAAGGGGTGGAACACGCACAAAGAGTTGATGATTTTTAGTGGTCCCTCTGGACTGTGATTGGGACACATGGGAAGGCAGAAGATCTGCTGTGTGAAATGCATCTGCCTTGGAAAGGAAGGAATCTTCAGGTGCATTTCACTAGCATCTAGTTCTATTTGGCAAAATTGAGTTGGCAATCCACCATTGCTTACAACAGAGACCCTAACAGAGGTTGTACATGTAGGTTTGAAGTTCTTGGGCTTTGAGTGGAGCCTTGATTCACACCAAAATGAGTGCAAATCAGACAGTAAATCAGCAAAATACATGAGGCTTGACTGCATGTTTCAAATTCTTCCTTCCAGTGAGTTGTCTGTCAGACCAATTTAGATGTTGATTTTAATGCCTTTTTCTGACTATTGCAAGATATGAGATGAATAAATGTGAATTTGGTATGTTATCTTTATAGGCCTCCTAAACTGCATGCCAGAGTCTCTGAAGACTTGTAATTCAGTGTTTGACACCTAATGAGATTCCCTTTTAGATCTTGGCTACTAGCCAGCCACTTTATCATTAGAGTCTGTTTTTGTTTGTGATAATAATGTACTAGATGAGAGAAGTTGCATTCAGTTGATGCCAGAGCCATCTTTATTGAGATAGAAATGGGACATTTTTTTAAATCAATTTCTGCGAGATTGTTTGTCTGAATAGTAACAGGGAAATATCCCCTAGCCCTTCACTTAAGCTTCACTAGGTGCTAGGAACTGCCTGCTCCTGATCTAGGCTTGGCTATGGTGCCCAAAGGGACACAAATGTGTGTTGAAGCCTCCAGAGCCAGCTGATTCTGCTGCTGTGTTCAGAGCATGCCTTCTGTAGGTTGACAGCCCAGACTGAAAAACATTACTGAAAGAGACTGAACAGCTAAGGGAGTCTATCTTTACCATAATATGACATATATCCTATTATAAATTATGTAATATAGTAATACCTAATATGTAATAATGAGTGGTTAGTAACTCACTGAAGAAATTTTGACCTTTTGGTTCTAATATTTTCTTCAGCTGAAGTAGCCTCAGTCTTGCTCGGATATCTTTCTTGCATACAGGTCTTGCAATGTTCATAAGGATTTAATTTCACTACAGGACTGAGGATACACAAGCAGCATTGTCATAATCTGTTTTTTATTGATGATAATGCTGCAATATATCCTTTTCTTCCATGCTGTCCTGGCAAAAGATTCATGCTTTCTGTCTGCTTATCTTACATTGGTTTTTGTCTCAATTTTATTGCATTATATGAATGCTTCGTATGTCTCATGAAAGCAAACAGGGGAGGGTAATCCTTTGACCTTTCCAGCATTCTTTGGTGTAATTTACTGGCGATTCTTCTCCTGCCTGTGGCATGGCCCTGGAACCCCATGATAAAAATGGACAGCCAATCCAAACAGAAACCACTGAAAAGGTTAAAGTTTTGATTATGTTAGTCTATAAATGTTCATAGTCTCCTTTTCTTTGCCAGAATGAAAATGAGAGCTGAAAATGGCAATGGATGAATCATGCTTATTACAGAATACGGAAATGATCTGTTCAGCCCATTCTAGTTAGTGCTGAAAGAACGTAATCTTGTGCCCTCTCATTTCATGTCACTGCAACCCACCTTATCCTCTTAAATGAATGCAAGCATCCATTTAATTAACCTGGTGTGATACTGAGATATAAATCTTTTAAATGCTTCTCATGCAATTCATCTTGACAACTGTCATAGTAAGAGCATCTTTAATGCTGTATTCTTTATTTTCTGATTGATTGAAATTCCTGGTATTTTCAGCATGCTGATAGACTTGCTAGATTTAAGGCCTTAATCTTGTTTAAATCCTAGAAGCAATGCTATGGAAAGCTTTACTGTTGTTTTAGTTTGCTGCATAAATAGAAGATTATCTTGCAAGAAGGAAGCATAAATGTGTATTGAAAACTGAGGCTGAAAGAGCATGGAATTTAGTGGCTGAGATGCTTCATTTTAACTGTTTCTGTAACATCGTACTGAAAGTAGTCTTTTATTAGTAGTCAGCATTTGGCTCTCAAATTAGTCAATCCTTGGTTTCTTTGTAGGCTGCCATATGCTAGTGTCATCACACTTAATTAAAATCACAACAAAGATGAGAACATTTCTGTCTAGCTCAGACCTTTCCCATGCTTTCTCAGAGCTACTTCACTATGGCCTTGTGGATGACCACCAAACAGTCTTTGGCTGGAATTAGATGCCCACTGGATTAAGGTATTATAGATAACAAAATAAGTCGGAGGGCACAGCTGGTTCTGTGTGCTGTCAGTAAAGTTCTACTACCCTTTGGAACAGCTTTAGAGATTAAGAAATCTGTGGTATATCAATTATTGCACAGAAAAACGAAACCAATGACTGGGAAAGAATACTTTTCTATCTAGATGTTTTCTGATGGATTTCATATTTTTAACTTTCCAAGCCGAGTCGGAAGATACAGATTTGTAAGCAGAAAGCTATGGCAGTGCTCTGTTTGGTGCCTTGTAATTCCCATAGTATTCCACTTATCTAAGCATTTTAAGTTCCTACACTGGAATTTTTCTAATTTCATTAACTCATTAATGTTGGCACATGGCACATTCTCCCTCCCTTGCTGCAAAAATGCATCTTGCTTCCTAAATAGCAACCTAATCCAGTGGGTGTGAATGTACAGTGTATACACTAGCGCGAGCAAACTGCTGACCAGCCTGAGCAAATAGCTGGGAGTACTGGGCATTAGGCAGGCAGGCCCTGCTTACAGCATCGCTATGAAATGTGATGTGGGCAAAACAAAAAACCTATTTAGCTCATTTTCATGTTGCAGAAATGCTGATGTCACTGCAGTTTTCTATTTCCCATGTGTTAAAAGTATAAAACATCAACCCAAAAGAGACTTCTGGAATTATTTTTCCGCTTCATCCCATAAGGTCATGACCAAGCTAAATACTGTGATGGGGAGAGCTGGGGTGTGGCAGTGAAACCATTTTAATCACTAGGTGGAATTTTCTCACCAGTTGAGAAGGTGGGGTTTTCTACTGTTACTGCTCTGGTTTGAATACTCTACCATTAAACCCCCCATCAACCAAAAACCACAATGAAAATGAGAAATACTAAAACCTTAGTACAAAATAACATTTTTGGCTGGCCTATGCCTGGGGAGATCAGTGTAGTCTTTTTACAGAAATGAACAGTCTGTGTTCTGTTGAATGTATGCCACTTCCTTAGTTCTGGAATCTTTTTTCTTCTGGTTTAGGAAAGGGCTAGGGAGTGTATGTACCCCATTTACCTCTTTTCCTACTGTGAAAGGATATGCACATCATACCTGACAGGTTGAGATAATAGCAGACATAACACAGAAAATAAGATTCAATTAGATTCTTTAGGAAACTGAGATTGGTAATGAGAGCAAATCTTTTGCCTTTAGGGTCAACTGTTCATTCTAACTAACATTTGCATTGCTGGCAGTCTTTACTTTCTCATAGCTGCTTCCTGACCTGTGTTCATGATATTATTTTCCTTCCTTTTGTTGCTGAAGGGAAATGGCAGTTATTGTGATTCCTGTTCACTGTTAGAGCATGGCCATCAAATAAGCAGGGCTATCAGAGTAGAAAGGAGCCCTTGGAGATGATCACTGTATAACTTTGGCCTCATCCTGTTACCCAGAAGTTTGATGTCAACATCATAAACCCATCCTCTTGTTAACATCTCAGAAAGGCGAGTGGGCTGTGGAGAGGGAACGCTTCACTGCCCTGCAGGTGTTTTACCTTCTGGTGGCATTAAAGTATGCAGAGGCTGCATCCTGTCTATCCTGAATTTAAATGTAAGAACTCCAGTTTGCAGAACTGTCATTTTTGTCATGTGTCATAACTACTAAAGTTGTACTGATTTGCAAGAGAGAATAAATACAGTCCATTTCCAGTTAGCAGAGATATACTATGTGCTAGTTCCCAGCTGGCATGTGTTGGCACTGCTCTATTGAAATGTAACTGCAGTTTCAAACAGTCTGAAAATACCTTGGGTACTTATTGAAGGAATGTAATGTTACACGTTTTCATCAGCTAAAGCAATATACATCAATCATCCTCTGCTACTAGAAATGAAGAAAGTATAATCCAAGAAATTTCTTGCGTAGATTTTAGAGTGCTTTTCTATGTTAATCACACTGTTTCTCCAGGGCATAGTTTTAGAGTCTTCTCCTGAAGTAATGAATGTTCTTGTATTGAGTACTAAAAATACTACACTTTAGGATATATAATCAAGCTCATGCCTCTGGCTCGCTGGCTTTATGTACAGTGAGGGTATTCTGTATCAAAGCAAAAACTCACTTAGGTCCTCCCCTGAGAGTGTTTTCTGTGGCTATACAAAACCTTTTTTGCAGAGAACAATGCAAAAGTGAGGAAAAACAGTAGGCAAACATCTGGGACCTGCATTCTCTGAGACTGTTCCCCATATACTACTTGAAGATACAGTCATAATTGCAGAGTGCCTCTAACAGCAGTACCTTCCCCAGTATGATCAGTGCAAATGAACTCTATAGTCCCATAGAGAAGAGTCTTACAGCAGAAAGATGTATGGTGGCACAAAGAACTAAGATGTGCCCCCAAAGACTTGGCAACATACATATGTGAGTGCAGTGTTGGTGAGGACACCATAAATCAGAAGTGTCTTTGCAATGGTTCATGGTTCAGTCAAGCCAAATGGGACAGTCAAGGTCTGAATGCTGATCACTGGGTTCTTTGCTGTAAAGATAACGACAAGCAAATTGGTTGGCAGAAGCAGATAAATTTCTACAGCCTGTTCTCTTGGTAACACAGATACTGCATGTGAAGATTGGGCAAATTAATTCTCACTGCTTTTACATCTTAGAGTGTTCCACCTCAACAGCCATTCTCTGCAAAGCTTCCTGGAAAGATGTGTTAGCTTTGTTTTGAATTGGTGTTAGCCTTTTGGTGGGTCTCAGAGACACACACTTAAGTGTATAGGGTTTTTTTCTTTGAAAAGCAGTAAGATGCACAAAAAATGGCTATTTTAAGATGGAAACTTGTTCTGGTTTTAAGTACTTTATTCTGATTAGTTTTTTTAAGGGCTGCCTGAGTTGGGTGCTCTGAGACACCAGCTTTACTGGTACAGGGGATGTATTATCTTGTATGATAATTACCTTTGATTTGAAATGTTAAGTGGTTTCAGCCTTAGGCTGTTAACTGTTCAGGTGAGATCTGTGACAGCCTGTGAAATATAACATGCCCAGAGATTTGAGCTTCTGTGTTGTTAGCCTAGAGAAAAGGAGGCTGAGGGAAGATCCTATTCTCTCCAACTACCTGAGAGGGGATTGGAGTCAGGAGGGAAACGTCGTCTGTGGTCCATGTAAAAGCCTAGTTTTACCCTGTGATGGTACTCCTGGGGCAGGTACAGAGAGATTGGCAGACTGAAGAATAATTTAGGGTCAAACTGCAGGACATAAAAATATCCCAACTGACTGTAGCACCGTGAAGAGAGCTGCGTTTGCGAGGGTAGTGTGGCCGAGCGGTCTAAGGCGCTGGATTAAGGCTCCAGTCTCTTCGGGGGCGTGGGTTCGAATCCCACCGCTGCCAGGTTATTTTTGAAAACCGGGGTTCTCTAACCCGCTGAAAGGGGGTCATACTGTCGCTGAGACTACCTGGAAACAGCATGAAGCTCTTTGCCTCTTGTCCCTCACGGCAAGCGACGGGACTGCAGGAAATGGCTGAAAGTTGGGTCGGATGATGAGGATGGATGTTATGAGGAGTTCGTTTGCTGAAATGGGAAGGAATGAAGTCTGCAGGTCGGACGTTGTTTCCTCAGATCATGAGGAGGGCCACCTACTGTGCTAGGTAGGGCTATAGTAAATGCGGTCATGGAAGTACCCACAGCAGCATGCATATCAACTGCCGGAATCATTAATATTCACCCTTTCTCCTTGCACTTACAGAGTTTGGGGTGGTTCTGCCAAAGACCTACAGAGAAAAACTGCAGGTGCTCACTGATATTAAGCAACTGTCTGTGGGGACAATCGGCTCAACCTGTAGCACTCACTAGCTCACTCCAAAATGGTTCTGTGCTTAGTGACAAGCAAATACTCCCTTGTGGAAGCCGCATGTTCTCCAGGCATGATGAAAGCACAGAAGAATGACATAAAGGTTACATGAAGTCTTTTGCTAATTTCTGGCATAAACACAAGAAGAGTGTAATGCATTGCCTCAGTGTTTGTTCAAATCTACGGAGGTATTTCTTTTGAGACATGGTAGCCAACTAGGAAACAATTGTAATTATGTGAGAACCCATCACTGAGATCCCTTATTAGCTGCATTTAAATAGTGTGGTTTTTGGGTTGGAACTATGAAAAGGAAGCAACAGCTAACAGGTAAACCAGGGTGGGAGGGCAAAATATGGCAGGAAGAGTCACAGTGCAGTAACCAAAGTTTCCTTACCACATATGTATGTGTTCTCACATGTGTATGTGAGAACATACATGAATGTCTATAGAGGCTAATTTTTATCCTTTTAGAGAGTGACCTTAACTTCTGGTCTTGCATAAATGTAGACTAGAAGTATAAAACAGGGGGGGTAGGGGGCGCGACATGCTTACTAATAAAATGCTGAATATACCACTGGATGGTTTGATAGCTGGACCAATTGTGGTTTCCCCGTGGAAAGTCTTTTACAAGAGCAGTCCACTTGTGATGCCCCCATTGTATTTGATGATCCCAGTTTGTGTGCCTCAGAGACCTCTGCATTCCAGCTGGCTTCAGAGGCTTAGCTGGGGGCATCCTGCTGTCCTTGCAGGCAGCCTATGCTTGGCCTTCATTCAGCCTCCTGTGTGCCCTTGTGGCATAGCATGCCAGGACAACTTGAGGAGAGAGGTGCAGTAGCTCTGTCTGCTTGATAAAACCACAGTGACAGATGGGAGCATCCACAGGTGCATGTGAAGCCTATCCATAGGCATGTAAATGTATCTGGAGGGCACATATAAAACTTCACTGGGAATGCCAGCTGCGTTACCCTACAGCTAAGCCCAGTGGTGTTTGTGCATCACCTGGCTGTTGTGACTCAAGGTGTTGTTTGTAATAAGCAAAATGGATCAGAGACACAGGTTTGTCATTTGTTGTCTTGTTTTTCTGTCAAATGCAATGTATTTCTTTAGGTGGAACATTAAGTAGCACTTCAGGAATATTTTCCTTAGAATTAATGTTTTTAAATAGGTTTCCATGTCAAATTGTCATAAGATGTGGATGAATTTTTGCAATGAAAGCTCTTTAGCCTTAATGGGAGTAGTCCAGATAGAGATAAAGAATTGGTTTTTTATGTAGTAAATGTAGCTGCTGTGAGATGTGGGCAGAAAAAAAATCCTATGCTTCATATTTATAGACGCATGTATTTGCCTGCCTTTAATTTAGGCTAAATTCTGGTTTGTTATTCTACTACTTTCTGTAAAACCTGAATACATTCATTGGCTTTGACTGTTGCTGAATAACACAACAAATACTAGCTTAAAACTCAAGTTAAAACTTTCAAATACTCATGTAATCAGGAACACTTAGGAAAAGAGATGGCTGGTGGTAGTTACTTGTTGGACATCACCAGCTAGGAGAAGAAAAAGCCCTACAAATTGGAAAGACTAACTTCCTCTGTGATAGCTTTGCAGAGGAAGTTCTCTGGCCACTCTGTACAGGCAGTGGGACTGCCTGGTTATTGCAGCAGAATCCTTGACTTTAAAAATGTAAGGAAAGTGCTGAGGGCATTTGTCTCTCATTAAGGATAATGGGAGTTGAAAGCTTTTAGAAGTCTTCAGGATTAGGTCCAAAATTCGTACATCATAGTAGCAGCACAGATGTGCCAACAGGCAGGGCTTACTGAGCGGTACAATTAATGTGAAATGAACTGTTTCTCCCCCCTGCTTCCCAGCCCCAGGTAGTTCATTGGCTCTGCAAATCCAGCCCAGTTCAAGAGACTATGAAAACATGGGGTGTGTTGGTAAAGACAGTAGTAACTGAATTTTTAACTGCTTTTTTCTTTTAAGTAGTGACCCAAACATATTGGTAATATTTCTGTCTGGAGAGTTTAGTTTTTTGGCACAGAAAATTTGTTCCTGGAACACGGCCTACTATAGACACAAAGTCATTAGCTGCTGGGTTATTACAAAGTTAATGGTGAAAGACAGAAACTGTTAAGTAGGATATTGAAATGTGCATTTAATTATTTTATTTTTTTTTTTGCAGTGATGCTGGAAACAGCCTGACATTTCTAGCTGATCAAAAAGAAAACAAATAACCTCAGCTATGGAGAGAAAAAGACAGCTACAGAAAAGGGAATTTGGAAAAAGGCTTTCTTTGGACAGCAGTCTTGTGGTAAGAATATTTACTACATCTATCTACTGTCATAAAAATGCAGTTGTTAAGAGGCAATACTCATAATGATGTACGTTTTAAAAGCGTTTTATTCATCACAGCATCACAGCTTTTTGTGACTTTTAAGATTCTCCAGAGCAAAAGTGCTGGAGGAATTTTACAGCATCCTCGATAGAAACTTATCATGTAGAAGAAGCATGTCCCTGAATTCATTGTATTTAGGCAAGAAAGGAATCCAGACAGATACACCAAACTTATAATGAAAATCCTACTTAGCCTCTGTGGGACCACTCTGTTGCTTTATGTTTAGCTACCTGCATCTCATAGTGAGGTAATCTAATCAGAAATGCTTTCACTACTAAGGAAACCAGGAAAAAAATGTGCTTACTGTCATGAATGTATGAACTACTCTATCACTTGAAAACTATAAATGTCTGATGCTGGAAAATGATTTTTACTGAATACAGGATTTCAATTCATTGATGTTTGTTGGTTCCTGGTTGTTAAGAGCTGCCTTGAATATTCCTGTGGCTGGGACTAATGCTGGGAAGTGCAGGAAGCAGGTGGATATGGCATTGGTAGCTGCTAGGGCTGGGTTCAGGTTCTAGGAGTCACTAATGCATGCTAGCTGGCCTCTCACACATACTAAATACTAAACTTTGCCCAATGCCACTCACAAATAACAAGTGAAATGAGTCACAGAGCAGTACTTGGATTTTATGTGAGGAAAGAAGGTTACCAGCAAGGTAACAAGGTGCTACAGAATAAGCAAGCACTGCCTCCACAGAATGTACCAGTAGGTATTTGAAGTCCTCATTTGGCTTCTCAAGCAATAGTTACCGTTTCCTTAAACATAAGCTAGTTGATGGTGAGATGTCAGAGCAGAGTTATCTGCTCTACTGGGCATCAAGACTCCTTTTGTTCATGTGATAACCCCATTACCTGAGCTGCCCACAGGCAGCAAATATGAACTGAAAGCCTTTCCTTCATCTGCTGTGCTCCTTTTTAGCAGGGCTCAGTGGGGCAAAGCAGTCCCCCCCTCTCCCAGGTTTCTAATGTTCTACAGGCCTTTCAGAACTCTGCTTTTCTCCTTTAGTCCTTGGTTAGGAGGTCTGTACTCTACGGGCAATGTCAGTTCACCAGTGAAGAAATGTGCATAGCATTTTTTGAGAGGTCTGTTCTTTTCCATTAGCTTAGAAGTGGCACTGTTTGTGGTGATGACAAATTACATTCCTTTTATTTTTTGAAATATTACAGATATATGTAGTGAAGAGTGGTGAGTCCTCCCCCAGATTCTGAGCTGATTTCATGACCCTAATAAGCTGTCCAAACTCCTTCCTGTTCATGCCCTACAGCCTAGTGTTCTGCTGGTGAGAAGTAGCTGTTTAGGGCTCTTCAGCCTACAATGAACCCAGCTTTCTCATCTTGCACACACTCAGCAGGCCACATCATGCTTCTGGCACTGCTATTTTGATTGTCTTCTAGGTTGTGGGTAGAGAAGGTAGGCTTAGCATGAACTTGCGATTGTATTTAATATACTTGCCGTCAAACAAAATCTGGCAGGTTTTGTGTGCTCAGAACTGTTTATTCCCTGGGCCATCTTTTATGCTTAGTTGTAGGCATGCACACATAACCTGCAACAGGCTTGAGCAGAGATTCTGCAGCTAAAATGCACTGTTGCAATCCAAACAATTAGCCATGAACTGTCAATATTTATCTGGAGAAAAGAACATTAATGGAAACTGAGGACTGAAAGCTAAGGGAAATGCTAACAATTGTGGATTATTTTGCTAACAATTGTGTATTATTTTAGCATGGGAAATCAATGCTTTTTCTGTTTTCACTGATGTAAAGGACTAGATTCAGTCTTAGCGCATTAAGAAAGACATTTTTCTTCCCCTGAGGTGACAACATGGTCTGTGTAGATGGGAGCAGGGAACTAGGTATTTCTGGCTTTCATCCCACCTACTATTAGTTTGGACTTAAGCATAGTGCACTATCCTAGCTATAAATTATTACCCTTCCCTATCAGAATGAAGGGGAGCAAAGAGACTTACCTGAGTTATAGGGAATGTTGTTCGTGTAACACTGTCAGAAGCGCTCTGCATAATAATCAGTGTTACGTGCCTATTCAAATGCTCTTAAGAATTGGGAGAAGAATTAGAAACTGGCTCTATGAGAAGGTGGTGCTTTCTCTCCCCTCTTCATGTGGCAATTAAAAATGCAAGATTGTACTTACTGAAAAACAGTGTTCCAGGACTGGTTTGAGGTAACAAAGCATACGCGTCAGTATGTGCTGCCTGAAGATCTGTGGCTGATTAGCCCATATTGGTGCAGAAGTGAGAGGGGTAGAAATACTTCAACACTTCAATGCTTTGAACATATATCCCATCATATCATCAGGCTGACACACTTTTAAACCGATGTGTTCTACACATGGAATTGGTTATGCCTGTCAGTTGAGTTTCTCAGTGCTAACATCCATTTTCTGAGCTGTACGTTACAGGTTAGTGTCTACCAAAGCTTTATATTGAGTAGAGAGTCAGCCATGTGTTTAATTAGAAACATGTAACTACTTGTTCATTGTTTACTGCCAGCTATTATTCCAAAATAAATTGGGAGAGACATTTTTGAGGTTCAAGTGCCTTCAGCAGCCTGTTAGTAAATGGCACAGGATGTGTTGTGACTTTGTGAAATGTAACCAGGGAAAGAAGCCTGTTGTGTTCTGCTCATTTCCCCCAAATTCCTATTCTGTCATACCTGCTCTTAACTCTTGGCCTTCATACTGTCTGTCTTCACTGCTCGTATATCCACTCTATCAAATGCTATCTGAGCACCACAGTGTAGTCCCTGCCTGTGTGAGTCCTTGTGTCTTGCTGCTTGTGTCTCAAATATTGTATTTAACCTCTCAGGCATTCAGGACTGGACACTGCCTAGAAAATCTGGCTTTGATTTGCTCAAAAACAGCATTTCCTTGTTTGGTGGAGTCTTTCAGCACTGTTGTATCTCAAACAAGACTCTACTTTTTGTCCTCTGGGCCATGAGCTACAAACAGGCATTCCTGATGATATTCCTCACCCTGCCTGGCTGTGCTGCTTTCCCCATCTGCATCAGATTGTAATCTTCTGGAATGTGTTTTCCATGATTTAATCTATAAGTACTGCACAGTGATGTGTATAAAATTCTTCATCGCTTAAGACTCTGACTAGGCATCAATGGTATTTGACAGAGAGAAAAGGAAACAGTTATTGCTGAAAAAGATATTACTTCTGACTCCTTAGAATATGGTTCTGGACCTTCAAAATATGAACAGAAATTTCATCTGAGTGTTTTGTATTCAAGCTGACCTCATAAATGAATTTCAGGCTTCAGATGAAGGGGTTTCAATTCAGAAACATCTTTCAAACAACATGCCAGTGAGATTTTAGCAGACAATACAATGGTCTTCCTTACACCACAGGCACAGTAACTACTTTCTGATCACCTCAGTTCAGTGTTTCACATGCTTCTCTATCCTTCTCCAGGTGGTGTCTCGAGTGAATAAGCCTTACAGTGAGGGCAAGTAAACTTTCCTAAAATTAAAATATAAAATCACAAATGTGTTCAGAGAATGTGCTTCACAGGGCTTGTTTTTGACGAGTGATTCTGAGCCTCCAGAATATTTGAATTATTGCTTTACTGGAAGTTAGTAATCTGAAATCTTGTATTTTAACAAGATCCAGTAACCCACCGCTGCTAAGAAATGCCTGTAAGGCAGTGGAGGAATTGGTGTAACTGCCACTTAAGTCAGGGGAGGGTCTCACTGCTCCCTTGTCTCATTGTTCAATGAAATTAGATCACTATTGGCTTTTAGTCACAATATCACAAGTATTATTCCAGAAAACACTAGCAGAGCAAATGGTTGTTAATGCTCTGTAGGTTTCCAGTATCAGTAGCAGCTTGAAGAGTACGTTTTATACACCCAGATGATTGTTTTCAGCTGCAGAAAAAGCCGGTAAGCCTGCTGCGCCCATGATGATTTATAGCGTTATGTTCAGGTGAAAGTTTGGCAATAGTAACTCCATAATTTGTACAGGTAGTCCTGTGACATCAATCAAAGACAACAGTATCTTTGTAATTTCTGCCTGATATTTAAAAGCCAAAAGGTACTACCTAATTTTGCAGTTAAGACATTAAGGCCGTATACAATTGTATTGTCTGTCCGTGCATGTGATGATACTGCATTTTGGTTTTATTAAGTGTTCTTATGCAAACTGATTGCAATTAAAGCATCACAACTCTAAAAACCCATGAGGCAAGAAGACTAAAGAGGATATCTCATTTGGCTTTTTTTCATATGTTCTACCTAACTTAGAAGAGCCTGGTATCTTTAATAATGTAACGTAAGCAACATAAGATGAACATGTGTTATGTCCAGTGGTAGGACAAGTGGCAACAGGTGCAAACTGGAGCACAAGAGGTTGCACATAAACATGAGTTTTTTACTGAGGGTGGCAGAGCACTGGAATAGTGAACAGGCTGCTCGGAGAGGTGGTGGAGGCTTCTTCTCTGGAGATGCTCAAAACCCACCTGGATGCAGCTCTCTATGACCTGCTGTAGGTGATCCTTCTCTGGCAGAAGTGGGGGTTGGACTAAATGAGCTTTTGAAGCCCCTTCCAACCCCTAACATTGTGATCATACATGTGGCTGTAAGATAGACAATTGCAGAATAAGCTGGAACACATTGTCCTTCTGAATTGCTGTGAAAGAAATTGAAACAAAAGCCTCTGCAGCTATTGCTGTAGTACTACTGTTTATGAATTTTGCAGTTGAATTCTAATGTTGATGAAATATATTTGGAATGTATTGCTTCTGTGTCACAGAACGTTGGTTGTTGTCTGTTCAGACTGGAATGGATATATGGCTACAATACATGAATGAAATTAATATGAAAGCACATAGAAAAGTAGAAATTGTACTTAAATTGAAGCTTGTGTTTCATTAATATGGGTATAATGAAGATGTTTTTGATGTGACATGGTTTCTTTGGTAGTATTTGCAATTGTTTGTACTGTGGGATGCAGCTTGGACAGCTTTCTATTAAGAAGGCCAATAAAAGGATTGGTTGTGTTTCAGGTTTTCCCTACAGAAGTTCTTCAAAAAAAAAAACCAAACCAAAAACCTGGGGATAACTAGACCCTAAACAGACCCAAAGTCAAGTTTTTAAGTAACTTGAGTGGAATGAGCAGAGTGTTAGAACATATCACTGCCACCAGAGCCACACTGGCTGTTCTGTTTGCTGGGGTGCTCTTTGAAAAGAATAAAAATGCTATCCTTTGCCTGAAACTGTCCAGTTGTCTCCCAGATCCTTTTGATCAGGAAAAAGTCAATGTTTCAAGCTGTGCTCTTTATTTTTGTGGATAATTCCCAGCCTGCCTACACACATAGCTGGCCCTTACAGCTGTGGTGGCATTTAGCTAGGGAGATTCAAGAACAGTGCCTTTTTGAAGCAGCTAGCATTTATCAAAGTAAAAGTTTGTTTTATTTAAAATGAGGCTTTTACTTGAGAGCAAGCTGTGGCAAAGTACTTCTCCGGTGGCTCATGAACCCTGTTGCTTTCATTCTGGTCACATGCTCCTGTGGGGCTTTGTAGGGTTAGCTTTAATGACGCCACTGCCACTTTGTTGTAATAAGGGTAGCAGTGTAATATAATGAATCATACAGGGTGTGGGAGTAACACCATCTAGTCTACCTGTGGTTGCAGTGGTGTCATACACAAAAACAAGGTAGAATTGGAGACCTTTTAAGAGTTATATTGTCCTCAGGGCTGAGACCCAGGCACATGGGGACTAAATCCGACATCAGTGACCTCTAATCAGTTTGTAACTTGATTTATTGCATTTCTCATTGAGTTTTCTCATCAATAAATTACAGTAGTTTTTTTTGCCTCTTAAATATTCCAAGAGCGGTCTGTAGCATGTGTCTGTAAGTTGCTTTGATATCTTCAGTTGAAAGGCGCCACCAAGAAGGCAACATTACAGCAAAGCTGTGAAGAGTGCTGTGCCAGCATGGTAGGAGGGAAGTTCTTCGTGTGTGGGAGTTTAAATTCAGTGAAGGGAATAGCCCTCATTTTTGCTAGTTGACTGTGATGTTCTCGATGTGTTTAACATCACTGTGCAACATAAAGCAATCCAGCACTTTAAAATGAAAGGTGGCATCAAAAATATTGCCTGATCAGAAACTGATTAATGTTCTAGTGTTTGAAGCCTGATTTAGTTTGGTTGATTTCCACCTAGAACTACTGCCAAATTCCTTGTGAATCTGCAAATATTTTCAGTTGTCTCAAAACTTCAGGCTTTATTTTTATGTAAATTCAGAATTCTATTCAGCTGGATACACTTCCAGAACAAAATCTTGTGCTGGGAGTATAATGAAGCCCTGAAAAAGGACATGAGCTTCAAACAGTTTTCTGTGTGCAGAGGCAGGCTAAAGCATCCATTCAATGCATAGAGTGGGAGCTCAAGGGGAATGGTTCAACAGGGGGGACAAGTGGGGTGTTCATAGAATCACAGAATCACTAGGGATCTGAAGGGACAACAAAAGATCATCCAGTCCAATGCCCCTGCCACAGCAGGATCACCAAGACCAAGTCACAGAACTTGAACATCTCCAGACCCACAACCCCTCCTAGGCAGACTGTTCCAGTGCTCCATCACTGTGAAGAAGTTCCTTCTGATATTTATATGGAGCCTTCTCTGTTCCAGCTTGCACCCATTGCCCCTTGTCCTATCACTAGATGACAATGAGAACAGCCTGGCTCCATCCTCTTGCCACCCACTCCTTACATATTTGTAGACATTAATGAGGTCACCCCTTCCTCATAAGGGAAGTTTTCTACTTCCTTCATCATCTTTGCTGTCTTATGCTTGGCACCCTCCAGCAGCTCTGTGTCCTTGAACTGAGGGGCCCAGAAGTGGACACAATACTCCAGATGTGGTTTCACCAGTGCAGAGTAGAGGGGGAGAAGAACCCCCCTTTAATTCCCCCTGGGGTGTTTTTGGCCCTCTTGGCCACAAGAGCACATTGCTGGCTCATAGTCATCCTGCTGTCCAGTAGGACCCCAAGTTCTGAGATAGATGAGTGAATACAGAAAAGCACTGAAGTATATGTTGTGCCACTAACAAAACAAGTCAATGTTTGCACATTTGTGGGGAAAACCTTAAATGAATCTGTGGTAAGGAACAGCAGTGCTTAATCTCTCCTAAAACTGGTGTATCATTAATACAAACAATGTGGAAACACTGGCTTAATTTCCCATCTGCATAGGCTTAACTTCCCAGCATAGCAATACATCTAGGCTGCTAGAATTAGAATTTGTCAGCTTTGGCACAGACAGCATAAAGTCACTAGTTTCACCAAGTACTTCTGTGTAGCATGGGTGGAGATGTCTAGTTTGGATTTCATTTGCAGAAGAGACATTCGAAAATAAAGTGTGTAAAGCAGTGGACTTCATGGCAGCAGTCAGTTAATGCCATTCTTGGAGTTTGGAGCAGCCTTGCAGAACCTAACATCAAAACTAAGCAAGGCAGGGGCTGCGAGTTCAGGTTTCTGTGAACCCTGAGAATTACATTGGAAGTAGTGTTAGGTGTAATGTGAAAAAACTGCTCTATTAGTCGCTAGTGCCAGAGAAAGAACTGAAAGTCTTGCTTAGAGTCATCCAGGTATTGACCCACTTCTTTGATTAAAGCTAGTTTATACCAATAGAAACCAGTGAGCATCCTCAAGAACTGGGGCTCTGGATAAACAGTGAGCAGTACCTGCATTCCAAGATGGAGGAGATATTGCTTGGAAATAGAATAGAAGTAAAAAGCTCATAGCTTTGAGAATAAGGAAATAGTGTGTGGAACATGTTGTTCCCAAGCAACAGTTGGAATAATATTGCTGCTGGAAGATGCTTCAGTTGTTTATTGATCAAAAGCGCTGACACCAACACAAGCAGAAGTTTGCTTGGGGAAAGGAATTATTTACCATTTGTTGCTGCACATCAGAATTACATCAGTAGGTATGTATGGTGACATGGTGACAGCTGAAACAGAACCAAGATCCCTAGAGAGCATCCTTTGACAAACTGCTGGCTTTTGCTTTCTCATGTCTTTGGCACATAAAGCGACAAACATGAGATTTGAAGGTTAAAATAAAAGCCTTAGGAGAAATTTCTGTAGCTGCTCTGCCTTTGTTTATTGCCACAGAGCTTGCAGCAAGAGCAGAAGAAAACTAAGTAGTGCAGGAAACAGACAAGATTATTTTACTAATGCCTGTAAATTAGCTGGCAGATGGACTGAGAAAAACAGAGGGTAATGATACTCCGTGGCCTTTAAAAAAGCAGGAAAAATTAGTATATGTTGCTATAGAATCTCAGCAGGTTCCCTGTTAGACTTTCAAGATGAGAATAGCCTTTCAGGATGAGAATATTCTAAACAATCTCTTAAAAGCTTTTAAAGACACTGATGTGGCTGCAGAGGGGCAACTAAAAATAAAAATGAAGGAAAGAGCAAGACAGATGTCTGCATGTGTGTTGGGAGCGATTCAGGAAGGAAACTTCAGCATGGTACAATGCTAAATTTCAGTGCAACTCAAAGGAATGGGTGTCAAATATGCAGGTTGACAAACTCCAGAGACTGAACCATGGAAGTCTGTGGAAATTTACACTTGCAGATAGTGAGGTTTAGGAGAAAACAGTTACAGATTAGGCACAGTGCAGATAAGACAACTGCATGATTTTCACAGGTTTTCTTTGGTATTATCCAGTCAGGCATGTGTTACGGAGAAATATTGTCGTGTAGGTATTTGACCCATAGTAGATCTCTGCTTTGGGTGGAGTGTCACATCAGGACTTGCAGCAGTGTGGATAGTTTGTGATGTGCATACCAGGCTCTGTTCCCCAGGGCCAAGGGCAGTAACTGGTGGGTGCCATCTGGTCCCCAGCCAGCTCAGTAGCCTTCTCTTGCAGATGCCCTTGTCCCCGAAGATGCTGTTAATGAGCAGCTGAATGTGTGTGAGAGGAGCTTGAGTGGTGTGAGCCTGCTCCCGGCCATGATGCACTCTCTTTCCCCTGGCCCTTTCCTTCTGGTTACAAAGTGCAGCTGTGATAGAAGTCTAGCCACAGTAGAGAAAAGGTCGTGAAAAGCTTTGGATTTACTGTGAGCACGCATACCCACTGCATGGCCTGACGCATGGTTGTGTGCCTTGCTGTAACATAAAGGCTGCATATCATTGGACTAGGCAGAGATAAGCAGTTACCAAGGGAAATGAAAATACCAGGGACCCTTATCTGGGTCTATTAAGCTACCAAATGCAGCAGTGTAATTGGAGGCTTTGCCTGCCCAGATGTTAAGAGCAGAAGGCTGCCTGCAACAAGAGATCTGAGGAGATTTGGGTTAACTAAAGAGGGATTTTATTGACAAACCTTTTAAAATGCTTCATGCCTTCACCAATTAAACATAACACGCACCCTGAGGAGGATAGGTCTCCTCCATCTCTCACAGTTGCCTGATTCTGCTTGAATTTCATCCTGAAGATGGCAAGAAATTATATCCTATGCTAGTTTATTATGTTGATATAATTCCTTGTCCTGTAAGACAGAATAAATAATGAATCTACCTGCTGCTATTTCTCTCATGGCCTCCTCTCAAATGTCCTGTTTTGAATATGGTTGCATCCCTAGAAGAACCTAACATCAAAACTAAGCAAGGCAGGACTTAAATGGACTTAAATGCACGTAAGTGTACAAAAGGTATAATATCCTTGTGCCGAGGTATGTACACTTCAAATCACAGTTATAGCTTTGAAAAGACTGCAAACCAGAATTTACAGCCTGTGTTAAATTCTGAGACTCTGATATGTGGTATAGTCCCTGCTGGAAAAATCCTCAGTTTCTTCTGAATATACACTTGTACTGTTGGCCCCCTTGCTCATTCAATTCCGTAGCTACAATAGAGGACGTACACTAAAAGAGACAATGTCTACTAGTTCTCTCCATAAGTTTACAGTTTTCATCTCTAGGTAAAGTACGTCTTACTGAAAATTTAAGTTAAACCCCTTTTATATTTTGTTTTAATGGAGTGTTTTCTGGTTAAAATTCAAGCTGCCAAATAACTGTCTGCATCTTTCACATGGAAAATATTGTTTTATGCTGTCACCAGAGCCACACAAATCTCTGCCATGTAAATATCTCTTTGCTCAGCACCCCTGGAGGCAGAGACATTGGAGGGTAGATGCTCCCATACCAACCATTCTTCTTCTTTAGGAAGTTTGTCAGTGCTTGTTGAGCTCTAATTGTTGTGAATGGCTCTGCTATCAGTACATTTCTCCTTCTGTTCTTGAGCCTCTGAGTTTGCCTGTCTGCTTTTGCTTTTAGGGCCTTGTTTGACCCAGATAGAAAGTGAGCCGGGATCATCGCAAAGCATTTAAAATAATTGAGTATCAACAGCTGGCTTTATTGGAAACTAACAGTGCAAATCCAGAGAGTTTTTATGACTTCAATGGGTATTTTTTCTAGCATATGAAGCAGATCCAAGTAATTTTGGCTGGGAAACAGTTTCCCAACTTATTTCTGTAATAATACCTTAGAGTTTTTCATTATAGTGAAAATCTCTAGCAGGTCTGAAGGGAAAAATTACCTCTGCTGTTTCCAGACACCCAATATGTTTTCCCTTTGCTTGAATTTATGAGTTTTGGCAAAGATAACTCACAATATGATCATGTTACAGGGTAGTGGTTTCTTGCACTGAATCCCAAACCAATGCGTAACTGTTCAGAAGGCTCCTTTGAGTCTTTAGTGATGTATGCGTACGGCATGTGTCTCTCCAAAATCCTAACCACCTAGTTTTGCCTCCGGTGTATTATTCACTGAATATTGTATTCAAACAGTTCTTTTAAGTACTATTTACTTCCAAGTTCTTAGGAAGTTTTTACAGCATAAATTGTAGCCCTAGTCAAAAAAAGGAAGATTTGACTCTTAATGAAAATTCTTTCTTTTATATTGCTTTGTAAGTAGGTTCAAATACATCTGTTTATTAAAGAGCTTTCCCAAAAGATAAATGTTTGAATCAAGCAACTCAACAAGGTATAATACAGAATTCCTCTTAGATTGAAGCATTAGACTGGGAGAAAATTGATATTTCCATGCTGGAAAACTTGGTTCATTATTTTGATGATTTGTTTTAAAATAAAAACTTCTTTTTTTTTGCTTAGAAATATTGAAAACATCTTCTCTTAAACTGGATTTGCTTTCTTCCCATTGCTGGTGCAATGCCTTCAGAGAGTCATTTTTTATATGCTCTGCTGTCCCTCTGCTACTCAGTTCCCCTCTGGAGCACCAGGTGACCCAGCTGGGATCCTCTGAAGTGCTGTCTCAGAGGGGAAGCAACCCCAGACTCTCCCTGGTACATGAGATGGATGAGGTGGGGATACACAACAGGTGAGCTGCATTGCTCCTTGTGACCTTAAACACACCATACTTGAGTGCACAAACAGAAACTACCTGGCTGGGAAGAAGGGATATGTGTGCCCCTGTGTGTGAGTTAAATTAGTGTATATCATTTCCAGAAATTAAACATTTTATCTTAGAGGAAATCTTGGAGGTTTTTTAATAATAACAGTGGCATTTTCCTTCAAAAATACTGTTTATCTTTTGGAACTGGTGCCTCCTCTAGAGAACTGAGCTGAAAATTCCTGAACAGCTTTACTAAAGCTATACCAGATGCTGCTTTTACCTTTAGCCAATAGATCTATTGCCCTGTTCCACTAAGTAGAAACATCAGTGACAGAGATTAAGTATGTGTCTCAGGCAGAAAACTACATGCTCCATATAGGATGAGGTGACAGAATTTGTTATTGTGAGCATTTGGATCTTAGCTCATTTGTGTCTTTACCAACCTTTAAACTCCAGAAACATCCATGGACTTTTTCCCGATCTAAGTTAGACAAGAACTAAGCTAACACTCTGTTATTCTGTAGCTAATTTTGTTCAAATATTAGTTAGTTATTGACTGGTATCTTACGGCTGTTTCTCCTGCTGTTATTGAGGGTTGGATGGTTTTCTCACATGTTGTGTTTGTCGAAGTAATTGTATCATCTTGTGATACTGAATCATGCTGGTTGTCACTGGCTGAGCAGCAGGTTCCTCCTAACCCTCTTCCATGTGTGGCTGTATTTGATGAGATTGTTATTTACTTTCCAACCAACTTGTAATCTCAGTTTCATCTGGGACTTCAAGCTTTCCTTTGAGTACCACATCAACTACATTGTCAAGGCTCTTTTTTTATCTGTGTAGGAATTCAGCAGAAGCTCAGGTCTTGCTGTCTCAGCAGGACGTAGAGGATTTGATTTATGTCTGGATAACAGCACAAATTGAATGATTGCAGTAGCTGGCTCAGCCTCCCGGAATGGCTTCTACATGGTATTCTGAAGTTTTTGCAAAATTCACTCGGTGTGCTACAGGACCTACAGAAATCAGCACACCACACCTAGAAAAGGCACTGCATTCTTTTTGAGTGTGACATTGTTTAAACCTAGATGGTTTCATACATGCTTTCCTCCCTATATGTCTATGCCTTTGATTGTCCCTGTGTTTGTATGAAGTATCACTGCATTTCATGAACCTGATATACATCACTGAAGAGGGTTGTGTCACAACCTTTTGCTCACTTAGTGTCCTCAAGGGAGCTGGATACTGCTGATATAATTTTTTTTTTACTTCTGGTGTAGAAACAGTTTCCTTTCAGAGTCATTGGGAAGTGACAAAGGTCTCTCTGTTGGTGGAGGCTATGTGTTTCAAAGTAATAGCTTTTTCATACACCTGTTCTATGACAACTTTTTAGCAACTGAATTAGGCAGTTTGATTTAGAGTTACTTATTGATGCTTATTGTCAGTTGACTGCAGGTGTGTTGCTTCGGATGTTCCACTTCAGATACTTCATTTACAGAAATGCTGAAAATCTTGAAACACAAGTAAATGTAGGATGCTTCCAGACACCTGAAGACACCAGTTCCTTTGGAAGTGCTAACCAGTAAACCTTCACTTTTCCAGAAATCCCATTTACAGAGGTGTTCTCAGTAGAGTTGCTAACTGTAGGAGTATAAGCCTTACCTAACTATAAGCCTTGCTGAGGTAAAGATTTGTAATTAGGCACAGATCAAAGTATTCTTCATCTGTGAAAACTATGCTAATGCAGATTTGGCAATCAAAACGATTATCTATAAAGACTAGTTTATGTGGCACCAAAATTGCAGCAGCTACTCCTGAGTTCAGAATTAGTTTCTGAACTGAGCAATGTTATTAATTAATTAATTTATACATTAAGTTTAATTAAAAAAAAATCCTTTCAGTATTTTAGGACTTTAGGGATTTTTGAAACTATACTAAATGAGGATAGTACTAAATCTTTAAGCTTTTTAAAAAGTCAGGCTTTACACAAAGTACATTTCAAATTTTTTCACCCTGTTCTTTATAGCTAAAAGTTTCTTCTTCAGCAGACACTTGTGTGCAAATTTCTTCTCTGTTCTATGGGCTAAAAACATAATCTGTGTTCTATGTGCTTTCTTGAAAAATGGACTGTTGAAAATAGCCTTTACATCCTTTTGGGATGGAACAAGACTGGAAAGATCTTGAAGGGGTTATAGTACTCTATACTTTGATAATACAATGCAGATGGGGGGAAAGTTTTAGAAATTAAAATAATGCTATACAGTGGTGGTAGACAGCACTCTTGGTAGTCACAATTATAGGCCCCAAGCTTTTCATTAGCAGAGCTCACCTCTGTGCCAGTGAGTTTCATACCCAAAAATTTATATATTCCTACATTTTTGGCTCTAAATTTGTAATGCTTGCTTTGCAAGATAATGAAAATATCCTTGCAGTGATTTTGCCTGTAGGCTTCTGCTGATGATGTCAACTCTATTTTTAGCCCTTTGCTCTGACAATTTAGCATAGTTCTGTAGCTCTGTGCAGATGCTGTTGGGTCAGTTATGCAGAGAAAATTCAGGTGGTGGTGGGTCTCTGGGAAGGATGGAGATGGGATGCCCTCTAAGTTGGCACCATGTCAATATATTGATTAGAACAGTGAGATGCATTTGAAACTCCTACCTGTAAACCTCAATTTACCTTGTGCAGGTATTTATTTCTTAAGGCCATACATATAACCAGCTGAGGTTAAAGATACTGTTTGGTGAGCTTTTAGTGAAGAGTGCTTGTTGTGTTTTACATGGGCTCTGATAGATGCCTGAGAGAAGGAAATAAGACCCTTCCTGAAATGAACCCGTGTTGACCTAAATCCATGGATCCAAGTGTATCTTAATATGTTTATCTCTGGGCCCATTGCAAATAAGAGGCAATAACTAAGCCAATATATTATCCCCAAATGGAATTCAAGATTGCTGAAGGTTGCTGAAGTAAATACTGTGGATGAACTTTTAATAGTACTCCATTTTCTGACTTTGGCTAATGGTGGTAACTGTAATTGGATCTCTTGCTGCAGGGCATAATATGGTCTCCTGTAAAGTCAGGAGAGAGTTTGTCCTTCCCTGATACCTACTTTCACTAAGATTCTTTTCTGATCTAAATGATTCCATGACTCTGTGTTACAATACATACATGTAAAATCACTTTTGATGTGATCTTGGAGTACTAGAAGCAATTGTGAAATAAAAAGTGAACCACTCCTTGTGTACTTAAAGAGCAGGTTAAATGATATGGGAGGTGAAGACAGGCAGAAGGAGGGAAGGACAGGTAAGTTTAGTAAGTGTTCAGTAGGGTAAGTTTAGCTAAGTGCTAACTGGCACACTTTCTGCCTTGGTAATCCACACATTGCATGAACTTTTCTGCTAATGTCCTTTTCAAAATTTGGCTTGCAGCCTCAATATAAAGATGAGACAAATCCTGATTTCATCCCTTTAAGCTTCAGAGTACATGAAGAATTATTTTAAGAAGGTCAGTGGACCAAGCCCTTGTGTGATATAAATCAACGCTGATGATAGCGAAGCTATTTCAGTTTATGCTGCAACTAAAAGCTTAATAGTCAAGTAGGTGTGACAAGTCAGGTCAACAGGGTAGAATCCTGAAGTATTTCTTTTTGCTGAAGTTCTTTAAGGGCAGGTTTGATGCTGTTCTGTGAAGGTGCTTTCTATGGATTAATGCTGGTCTGAGCAAAGGAGTCTGGCCCTGTAGCTCTGTGAAATTGCTTTGCTCCCAGTGGAAATCTCATCAACATATTCCTGTTGTCTGTTTTTATGGATCTCAATTAGGGAAAGAAGTATTGATGACTTTAAGCCTTATTCAGTGTTTTGAACAGACTGCTTGGCTTGTATAGTAGCTTCAGAAATCAAGTGCTCAGCATAATAATCCTTTCATTCATCCTAGGGATGCAATCTGGGTACAGATGCCCTAAAACCTATAGGTATTACAAGTCCTCCTGTGTCAGTCAACTAAAAGCATGAACGCCTTGGATGCACAATCTTTGTAACAACTCATCATGTTTTATCTAAACATCCTTTGCTCACCCTCTGACGTATGAGGCAAGAGTACAAGTGTCATACATTATATAAAATGTTATGTTCAATTTCCCTTTCCTTAGGGGGAAAACCTATAAAGAGTAAAAAATATGAGTTACCCATTTCCAATTCCCTTAACAATAACAAGTAGAAAATTTTACTTAAATAAAACTGAAGAGATTTCCTATATTTTCTGGAAGGAAATTGGTTTAGTTTTGTGGATGACATAGGATTCTCAAAGACCAATAGTTTTAACATTCTTTATAGGAAATGAATTTTGAGACCACTGGATTTGGCGCTCTCAGTGTCTGTGCCCTATCCTGTCCAGAGCAATGGAGCTACTTGGGTATTTGATGAGGGAGAATGCAAAAGTTGTCAGGATTAATCATGCTAAGTTGCTCCTTTATATTGTCTGTGGTGGAAGGAGACATGCCATGTCAGGTAATGTGGTTTTATTTGACCATAAGTTTGACCTGGCAAAGCCCCACTCACATGCAGTTCCTAGGCTTCTCAGACTCCTGAAGGGGAAGAGAGTCAGCTCTGTAGCACTCTCCCATCCCATAACCGCCCCAGCAACAAGGAGCATCTACCCTGTGTCTGTTTCTGTTTTCCAGAAGGCCTGGGAATTTGGTGGATGGAGCTGGTAGGTAAACAGATGTGGAGCTCTTATAAAAATAACGTTTGCTGTCGATGGGAAGGCTGTTCCATGGTTCTCAGAGGAATATTACCTGTCTTTACATTTTCCAAAGTTTATATCAGTTAGACTGAAAAGAAACTAGGCAACAATGGCACGTTAACTTGGACAAGCTGTGTTGAATGGAACAAGTCAAGGAGCCGGTGGTGTTTTGTTGCTCAACTGGTGTTGAGTGTATTCCCAGTGTGCACACAAGACGTGTCAGAACCATGTGGTAAGGAAGGCAATTGTGTAGACAAGATAAGCAGCGAGTGGATGCTCATTTTCATACTTAGGGAGTAGCGACATAATGTATGCTACGTTTCCACCTACAGCGCTTCTCAGACCCAGTAATTTTAGTGTGTTTCGTCTGAAGGCTTCCTTAAGAAACAGACTAACTTCCAGGCAGCCTGGATTTTCTACATTGCATTGGAGAGCAGTGTATGAAATCAGTTTTGCACAGATTGGAACAACAAAGCACAAGGCAACGTCAAATCCACTGAGCACAAACACGCCTCGGTGCACAGCATTCCCTAGGCTTATTTAGCACTGTGCACTGCAAAATATGTTAAACAAAGAACAAATTGCTGCTCTCAAGAGCTTGCAGACATAAGAACCTGAATCCATATGATACAGTGAATAATCTGTGCCAGATAAGCCTTCTAGCTGAAATGTTCAGAAGACGTTCTTAATTGGAAGGAGCAAGGAGATGTAAGTGGGAGTTATGTGTATATCATTAGCAAGAGAACAAATGTCTCTAGTTTTAACTAATGTTTTCTACAATAAATTAAAAGAAAAAGGAATAAGCTGACACTTGATTTGAAGTTTGAAATTAGTGTTAATTTGAAGTTTTTTGCCACATCTGGCTTGTTTCAGAGTGGAGGATTGCTTAATTGGACCCTTTGTACTACAGTTTTTATATTTTAAGAAATGCCATGTTATTACAAGTTCCAGAACAAAATACTGTTAAAAAAAGAGAAAAATCCTTTCAAGTCAGACCTGTTAAAATTTCTTATTCTATGACTTTGAATGGGGTTTGACTCACTCCAACTAAACTACACAACTCAGCCTCAGCTTTTTTTCTTTGAGATTTGCTTTCAGCTCTTCCCTCAGACATGGTGCTGCTGATAGGTAACCTGTGCTGCCTTTGAGTGAGTGTGTGGCTCTTTCTTGGGGGTGACTTGCTCCCCTGGAAGCTTAGTTTTCCAAAACACTGGAGAGTGAATGGGGAGAGAACTTGCTCATCTGTAACTTTTAAATGCAGGTGATTGCCTAAGGAATTGACATACTCTGTATGCTGAGTAGAGATAGGGAAGGAAGAATCCAGGGCAGGGAGAGTACACTTACATGTGAGCCAAAAGCTTTGACATTGCAGTGGTTAACATAGCTTTGTGTTAACCTGATTTGTTGGTACTTCTACTTAGATACCCATAGAAATAAGTTTTAAGGAAGGCCAGAGGTGAATTAATTTAGTTAATTCACCTAGGCCACTCAGTTGTTTTTTCAAATTCCAATTATTTAAGCAATTTCATTTTATAGTGGGAAACAGTTAAATTCTCTAAGATCTTGTGAAATATCTTGTTCTTCATTTAAAGCTGATATCGTCTCTTCCCTGATTTAGTGCTCCCACCAGCTGCAGTTTGTTTCCTGATGTTGGGAGGACTTGAACTGTCTTAACTCTTCATGTTTGGAGAATTTGCAGGTTGAAATGCCACAGGTTGTACCCAGCATTTCTCATCTCAGCCATTCCCACTGCCAGAGCTGGTCTTAGCTTTTCACCATAATGTATATCACGATGATGGGTGGTTGTGGGTGTAGTAAGTCTCATGGCTGCTTTTTCCGTAAGTGATCAGAGGAAGTTGACTGTAAATAATGTAAAAACTGTGACCTTTGTCCCTAAAATCCTGCCATTTTGAAAAAGTATTTTGAGGGATGTTTTAAAATTTGACGTTTCTATATCCTGTAACACTGCCAGTTTTACAGTTCACTCGTCCTATAAAGTTTTAAAGCAATAACATTAGCAATTGAAGCAAGCGGAGTTACTCAGTCCTGTGCTGATTCTGGGATACAATGAAATTATGATGTCAGGAAGATTCAGGTCTTGCTTTTGTCCCCTGAAAATATTGACAGAAAGCAAATAAGACCCAGCTTTTTCTGGAGAACCCGAGCAGCTTTTTCTTGTGAACTCAAGCATCTTTCTTGAATGTGACAATGCGAGTTGACAGCATTGTTTTATCAAATAGCACTCCAGCTGTACAATTCCATATAATGTGATACAAAACACATTCAATATTTCAGTTTCTTGCAGTTTTCTATGATGTCCATTGTAGCAAGTATTTCTGAGATAAACAAGCAATAAACCTGTCACTGAATAAGTTGTTCAAAGGCATAATGACTGTCATTGCTACAAAAGCTGTACCTTCAGCTTCACAAAAGCTGAAAGGGCAGAAAGAATTTGCACTCAGAATACTACTCTCTAAGCATTTGTTTTTTAAGTCTCGTGTTTTGTCGAAGTGTATGTAACTATATTTTTTAGAATAATTCTTCTCTAATGATAAGACAAGTAAATGAGTACAGTTTAAAAATCAAATACATTTCAATTAATTTATGTATTCTTTTAACACATTAGTGTGTTTATAGCTCAAACACTGGAGTGCTTGATATATGTAAATCTTTGGATTCCAAGTGCCTGTAATTAAATCAAAAGTGATGAGGTTGAGGGAGACTTTTACCATGTTGTCAATAAGAGCCACTGGAGGGCAAAATGGCACAAACCAGGTCAAAATCCATCTGGCAGGGACAGTGATGCTTATTTGCCAGCAGTTCCATTGCACTTTAATGAGAAGAAGCTTATTCAGTTTGAGATTTTTGTTTATCTTAAATTGAGGTGGGCTTATTTGTTCTAGAGTGCATAACTGGGATGGGACCGAACCTCTGGAACACTTGAAATATTTTGCAAGTGGAGAAAGCCACAGAGATGACAGATCTCCATGAGCACATGGACTTCTCACCTGCCACACTTGGTGTGAGGTTAAGTGTTCAGTAGCTTTATTTAATCAGTTGACCTGTCCTTACAGCTTCATGTGTGAAAGCAATCAGGAACAGGAAACAAAACACCCAGCATCTGTGTGGGGGCTTTCAAACAGCAAACAAATGGCTAATAAACCATTGCCCCAAAGCAGTTTCTGCCAAATGTACGTACAGAGAGTACACTGTGTGGGTAGAGGAAAGCCACCTTTCTACAGCTACAGCATTTCCATACATATAAAGAGTTAACTGCAGTATTTAAGTATTGTTCAGTTACAGTTTTCTGGATAACTTGCAGATACAGCCTGTGAATTACATGGGAGGCACATTTGATATGGTGGAATGTAACTTCTGGTCAAACGTCGAGGCCTGAGGCATGTCAAGTTATTGTTAAGGACTCTCTGAAAATAACTATTTACAGAAAATATTACTGAAAATGTAGGGAACCACTGCTGTTACTGTAGGCTACTGCAGGAAGACGATGGTTGTGGCACTAGTGTAGGTACAGGCATGGGTTTGGAAGACTTTGCTGCCCTAACAAAAGAAAAGGTCAGAGCTCTGTGAGGGACTTGTCCTCACTGCAGCTTTGGGCCACACAGGGTGTTTGGAGAATGATCTCTCCTGCTGTTCCTGTAGCCAATAAATGTCTTTAGCCTGGCCATGGTGAAGTGATTCAGAAGAAACTGCCCAAGTGGGAATTAGGAAAGCTCTGCGAGAGGTCTTGTACTGGAGGTAGCACCTGCTGCAATGGTCTACTGTTTGTTTGCTTAAAGTGCGGACAACTTACAGCTTGTAGTGACTTTGTTTGAAGGAAGGAGATACTGCTGGTTTGGGCTTTTTTACTGTGATTTCTCTTCTGGGGTTTTGATGCTATTAGGTTGTCTTGGTTTTCATTCTGCTTGGTCACTATTGTTTAAACCCCATAAAATATCAGTAAAAGTAATCCTTGAAGCAAGGTTTATACCATGTTTTTCTAGTATTTAAGATACTTGACAAACCTCTTCTCAAAGATTTTTCCTTCATTTTCGTTCTTTCCCTGCTGAGATTTCCAGGCAGTACAGAACTGGAAAAGGCAGTGTGTGGTGCATCCTTATCCCTTGCTTTTCTGTAACTGAATAACACAAACCTTACTTTTTGTTCATGACAAACAGGTGTTGTGTGCTACCTTGGAAAACCAATGGGGGCCAGCTGTAGTTTCAGAACTCTTTCTTTGATAAGCATTTCCCTTTAAGTTGAGTTTTCTGTTAGTTGAGGAACAGCATTAAATTAACTACAACTTTCAGGAACTGTCCTTACTTATTCTATTAGTTCTGAGTTTCCAAACCATGTCAGGAGTTTAAAATAATTGAATGCAAAGCTAAATTTGTAGGGCAGCTGGCCTTTGTTCACAAGACTAACTCTGATTCAACATTATCAAACTGAGATGCTCCAAGTCATATTGGAGAAGCCTACACATTTCTAGGCAGAACCAAAGCTGCTTATGTGATTGTGGCCATCTGTGAATTGCTGACAGGCTTTCTGAGCACATATGTTTGTGTGAACAAATAGAAAAATAAACCCTTGAAAAGTGTATATTAGAAGGAAGATGATGAAAGGGATTGGCTCATCTCCTTGGTGAAGGCTCCAGGATTGGGCTGGACTGTGGTTAGGTTTAAGCAGATCTGCTGTATATCTGGCCAGTAGCTCAGGGCTACAGGTTGAAGGCTCTGTCCTTGCAGATACAGCCTAGAAGAGTTGATAAATGGGCAGATAAATGAGGATAAAGGCTTATAAACAAAGTCTGCCAATTTTTGTGTTTGCACAGCACGTAGTTAACCCGGTTGTTACTGTCTGGAATGAAACACCCAGCAGAAAACTTTGCTCTCCTTTTAACCTTGCTGCTATCTCAGTAGTCTCAAGAGCTGGTTTAGCAGGTAGAATCAAGCATCTCTTATTAGTCCCACCCAGTGACTGAAGTACTGCCTGAAATTCTGTGACCCTCATTATGCAGGAGGTCAGACTTGAAGATAATGATGGCCATGCCACCTATGAAATCTAGTACTTTTGCAGTTCCTGAGGGTTAGGGATCAGTTACTGCGTTTTGGTGTTATGCCCTGGTTTTACTTCTCCTTGGTACTCAGCTCTGTAATGTAATGAAGCCACAGTATTGCTGATGTGATTCTTGGAGAGAAAGGAGATTTGCAACAGTTGATTTCTCTTTGTAAGCAAACCACCAGGGAAAACAAGACCTGGCATAATTTGTCAAAAGATGATGATCAGAATGGTGGTGGAAAAAAAGGAACCAGTAATTAGTGAATGCTTCCAATAATGCCTGTCTTTTTACTGTAGCTAATGCTGTGTCACAGAGTCTTAGAATCACCTCGCATGTAAAAGACCTTTAAGATCATAGAGTCCAACCATTAATCTGACTATCCCAAGCCCACTGCTAAACCATGTCCGTAAGCAATAGATTTACTCAACTTTTGAACGTGTCCAGAAATGACAATCCCCTCCTTGAGCAGCCTGTTCCGAGGCCTGATGATCCTTTTGATGATGAAGTTTTTTCAAATGTCTAACCCAAATGTCCCATGGCACAACTTGAGGCTGTTTCTGCCTGTCCTGTCAAGTGTTACCTGTGAGAACAAGCCAACACCCACTCTCCTACACACTTCTTCCAGGTTCCTTTTCTGAAGTGCTCTGCAATCTTGTGAGAGTGGTCTGGGGGACAGGGTATCATTATGGTCTGTCACTTCTATTTTATGAGTAGAAGAGGCTGCCAATAATTTGACAAATGGACAAACTTTTATCATCCCCAGTGGAAGCAGCGCGTGAAGAGTAGCTGGAAGCAGTGTGTTAAAAGTAGCAAGGGAAGTTGTGTGAAGGAAAGCCAGGGTAGTTAAGGGGAGAACCAAGTAGAATTATTTTAACATCTCATGCAGCTGCTGATTGCTTGGAGCTCTTTTCCCTTACTTTACTTTGGGGATAGAAGGAATAGCTGCTATACTTTTAACAGAAATACTCCAGCTTTAAAAATTCCTCTGACCTTTTGGCAGAAGGAAAATGCTGTACTTAAAACATTTTTAAACCAAGACTTTCTAAAAAGAAGTGAAAAAACAGTGGGTTAATTTTTTTTTTGCCAATGAGAGAGCCAATTCAGAAAAACAAAGGTGCTTTTATATTTGTTTTGTTTCAGGCTTGTTTGGAGAAAATCTGTTTCTGTGCTTTCTGGGCTAACATATCAGATAATGACTTGTCTGCTTGCATTAATAGCATTGGATTATGATAAATGTTACAAGACTGTGACTCATCTAAGTTTTCTTGTGCCTTCAGTTCAGGATTGTTCCAATGAAACCTTAAGGAATGTGGGTCTTTCGATTCGCTACTCTGTCAGCACTGTGCTGATCCTTCAGCAATTTTCAAAGCTATTTGTTTTATCTTTGCCACGTACTGCATGTGCTTTGTTTTTGCTTGTAGAATGCCAATGGAATTTTCTGACTGATCTATCAAAATAAGGTCATCAAGTACAAATAAAAGTAAAATGGAAAAGGAAGAAGAGAAATGGGATGTTTGAAGCATCAATTTGTTGCATCATGTTCTTCACGTGAGGGCCAAAAGGTCAAGATAGGAAAATCCCCAGTTTGATATTTATCTATGGATTTGCCAAGACAGTGAAGCATTCTGAAGAAGACCTAGGGCATTAGGGTTTGAAGGACTGTCCTGTCTAGTGCAGACCATGCGTTGAGTCTAAGATAGATGTCTTTATCACTTTGTTTTGTATCCAGTAGAATTAAATTAACCTAATTGTTTCCTCCATTGCCATTGTAAAATGCCAGTTTAAACAAATATTTCTTTATTTTTGCTGAAATGTATCAGGCTTTCATTTATTAGGGTCTCTGTCGTTTCCCAGTTCAGCACAGGAAGTGCTGTGTGCCGAGACATTTCTTGGCAAACTGTTTGCAGCGTTTGCACCCACTGTGGGATATCTTAGGTTGTGCCACTGACTCAACACACAAAAAATACCTTTCCCTAGGAGAACTGGTATAAATGATGTGAACATATGCTGAAACAGGAGATACTTTTCAACGATCTGCTATAGGACATGAGCGCAGAAGCTAGGAGCTTATTTTGACACTGACTTTATAGCTAGTCTTTACGTACCACAGAAATAGTAATACTTAACCCACAAGGATTTGTGAATCATGTTGAAATGAAATTGCAATGTATGAATATTATGCCAGGTTCCTATTAGCTATTTTGAAGTAATACATTTTTTCTCATAGAAATTATCCTAAAATTGGTTCAAGATATTCTGCTTGCCTGCTTCTTTTTAACCAATGTTGACAGCTTGAGCTGGTATAAGCCTCCTGAATTAAAAGTCAGTGCAAAATTAATCACAACTTTGTCTGTAAAATAATTCTTTTGTTGATAATCTCCATTTTCAATACACTCTGTCTTGTTAAAGATAAAAATCTAATACAGCTCCACAACATTCAGACACCTGAGGCAGATTTTTTGGATAAAATTCAGGAACTGACTCTCCTCTCATATTCTGTCTGTCCCTTTCACTTTCTGTATGTACACACATGCACATAATGACAAATGACACATCGTTTTTTGAGGGCAGAATTTGGTTCTGAGTTACTTACAATGCGTTTGTGGAACTAATGACTATATTCTTCTGGATATTTCTTTTGAAATGCTATATTCTGTCTTCTGTTTCTTTTGTTTTCCCCTTTAGGTAAGAAAACCCATTTATAGTCAACTGGTGTCAAGTGAATCATGACTGTAGTATAGGAAAGTTTAGGAAAACTGCAAGTTGAAATTTCTAGATTATCCTGCACTCACTACTGACAAAAGAAATAACTCCACAAATTAAGGGAAACATAGTTCAATTAGAGGTCTCATATACATATGCATGAAGTTAGCAAAATGGAAATGCCAGGGACTCCAAGGTACTGCTCCCAGCTTGTTTCTCTTACCCAGTTATGCTGTTTGCTCCAGACACCTGTTGAACCTATCAATGCAGCTTTGTGTGAGAGTGGAGAAGATCACATAAGAGTAATGAGAAGTTCTTCCTATTGTGACCTCTGAAGGGAGTATGGAATCTTATGTGTTTTTCTTGGCCTGTCCAATTTATTTAACACAACTTCAAAAGCTCATTTAACAGTACTTAGGTCACTTCATATTTGTGCTGAACATGTCTGCAATTGCCTGTACTGTATTTATAGCATGTGAATCTATTGAAAACAGCAGAAAGTCTAATTGGGACAGATAGAAGAGCTTTGACTTAATGCAATTTATTTTTCTTCTTTACGATTATCACCCACCTGTTTCCTGAAGGTTCTTTTAAAAAGCTTCCCGATGTATATCCAGTAACTTGTAACTCCATAGAGATCCAACGTCCATTGCTTGGGAACAGAAGGCACTGAGTTAGCAGAAAAATGTAGGCTGCCATCTGAGGTTGCACAACTGACAGCCTGATGCCAGGCCAATAGCCTGGGAGTTGAAATCTGGACTAGATACTTCAAGGCCAAAAGAAGTCTAGTTCATGCATGCGTGTGTGTGTTCATGCTGTTACGATGGCATGCTGCCTTTCCCTGTGCAAAGAAGTGGTCTGAGTGATTCACAGCCTCAGGACAGCAGTCATTAATGTTGACTTGGTCTTTGACAGATTCAGTCCTTAAAACACCCCGACATGGGGTTGACGGATTTGAAATGGTGTGTATCAGAACTTTTCAGTTTCTTCTCTGTAGTTAAGCATCCCATAGCAGGGTACTTAACAAATAAAAGGTAAATTAATGGAGCAAGAATGCTGTGTGCTGTGCTGGAGCTGTATCTGAAACTCCAACTTTTACAACATTTATGCTCTGTATTAAAAAATATGGTGTCAAAGCAGCACTCATCACACTGACTTCATGAGACGTGGCTGTCCTTCACCACAGTTGTTCCAAAGTAATTCTGCTCTTGTAGACTTAATTGCTTTTAGAACTGAAAAGATACAAAACAGTCGGAAGATTTTTTTTCCTGTCCTATTGGTTCTGAAACAGAAAATCTCTCAAACCAATTTGTGTGAATATTTCAGGGATGCTACTACTCACTTTGATCCAGGTTATTCACTGCACAACATAAAATCATAAGAATGCTTTGGGTTGGAAGGGAACTTCTAAGCTCATCTAGTTCAGTCTCCCTCCAGTGAGAAGGGACAGGAACTAGCACAGGTATCTCAGAGCCCTGTTCAACCTAACCTGGAGTGTTTCCAGGAATGGGACTTCCACCACCTTTCTGAGAAACTTGTTCCACTGTTTTACCACCCCCACAGCAGATAACTTCTTCCGTATGTCTAGTCTGAATTTCCCCTCTTAGTTTAAAACCATCACCTGTTGTTCTGTCACAATAAGCCTAGTTATAAAGACTGACCTCATCTTTTTTTACAGCCCCCCTGTAAATATTTGAAATCTACATTAAGGTCTTGAGTATGAGCAACCTCAGCTAAGATCCTTTTCATGTCCCTTAAGAAGGTGGTTGTGCTGCTGTAAACTTTTGTGTATCTGATAGAAGATCTATCATCTATTGAAATTCAAAGATAATTGCAGTAAGTCTACCTGTCACTGCTGCACTAGGGAATTATTCTGTAAAAAGCTCATTATTACCCACAGAAGATGAACAGTGATTTGGTTGGAAAGATGTTTTTCGAGTTCAGGTTTTGAGAAACACTTTTTTGTTGTGTTTGGGGGTGGGTTTTTTTGTAGAAAGCATCAGCATCTCTTGGAGTAAATTGGCCATTTTAATTGGAAATAGTTTTTCAACAAGTATGTGAGGCATTGAACAACTTGTAGTTAAACTTTGAACTTATAAAAAGCTAAGGCTATTTCAACTATAATTTTTTTCTCATTGTAGGGTACAGATCCTGGATTTGTTGCTCTACAACAACACCAAGGTTATTATCCCTTAGATTTATTTTCAATCAAGCCTATAGATTCATAATTTTATCAAAGGAATCCAGACTTATCTGCTAGTTACAATCTGTCTTGTGGTGTTTGCTTCTTTTGAAATGGCATTTCTATTCAAGAAGTAGTTACCGGAGTATCATTTTTACCAAAAAAAGGTGACTGAACCTTGGGCTGTGAGAACACAAAGATACAGTTCTACAGAAAGCTTTTGTAAAAGATAATTGTCACAAAGCTGCTGGGTGGTGATGGGTTGTATGCAGGTTTCATGGTGTTATCACAGGTCTAGAAATACGCAACATCAAGTGAGAAAAAAATTAGGTTTTCTTTATTCCCATGTACTGTGTTATCTGCATTGCCAGATTTGCAAACCTGGTAATGCTGCATGGATGACTGTGTCCTCAAAACTGGGGGATGCTGGCTGTGTCTGTGTGTGTCTGATAGAACAAGAGGAAAAGTCCTCAATTGTGCCAGGGAAGATTAGGTCAGATGATAGAAAAGAATTCTTTATTGAAGGGGTAATCAAGCCTTGGAACAGGGAAGCCTGCCCAGGGAGAGGGTTGTGTTGCCATCCCTGGATGTGTTTAAAAGTCAAGTATGTCTGGAGCTTGGGGTCTGGAGGAGAGCTACCAAGCTTGTGAGGGGTTTAGAGAACAAGTCATATGAGGGGAAGGGGAGGGAGCTGGGCAGGTTTAGAGAATAAGAGACTGAGAGGGGACCTCATTGCCCTCTACAACTACCTGAAGGGAGGTTGTAGAGAGGTGGGTGTTGGCCTCTTCTTGGTNGGCATGGAGGGGGTTATTGTGTGTGTTTCCATGGATCAAGTATTTAGGTTTTTTATTGGCATGGGTATGGTTTGACTTGGTGATCTGGGAAGTCCTTTCCAACCATGATTATCCTGTGATTCTATGGGGTTAGCTTGGAAACAGGTTAATGAGTGAACTCAGTGATCTTAAAGGTCTTTCCCAACCTGAACAATTCTGGAAAAGTTGGGCTCTTCTTTTCCTCCTACACCCCAGCATTGCAGTAAGGCAGTGTTCTAGCAGGGCGAGATCTGTCACTTCTGAAAGAGGCAATGAAGGGGCTTTTTCTCTGGGTTACAAGAAGAGACCTCAGGGAAAATCTCTTCAGTGATAGTTCCCTGAATTCCTATCCTGTTATGATATTACACAGGCTGGGGAACACACTGAGTGTGTCATCCCCTGCCTACAGTCCTCTGAAGCTCTTCCCCAAGAGTGCCTAATGGAATTTCACTATTGAATAATATTTTTTTACTTCTGCTGTTAAAGACATCTTCCTTCGGAGCAACAGTATTTTCTGTTTGCTTGAATTGCTGTTTAAATCTGGCTGCTCATCCTCCTAAACATTGATCAGGCTAGCAGCCTGGGAACCAGGAGAATTTTCATGGTTTCTGAAACTGTACAAGGGTCTATTCTTAAAATTATTAACCTTGAGCACTGTGTCTTTCTGGTGTGTGGGAGGACAGGTTGTGCGCAGCCCCTCACAGCTCCCAGTGTTACATATTCAGGGAGAGTGACTGATGTCCCAATTTTCGAAGAGGCTGTCAAAAAAACCCAACCCCATTTAAAGGCTGTATTACTCTCAGAGGCAGCGAATCAGACTTCAGCTACAAGTCTGGAGCTGAGCTAAGCTGTAGACTTCACCCTCCTGTGGCTTTCATTGAACTCCTGCTGAGGTTTTCATCACCTTCTCGTGTTTCTGCTGCCTGAGTGAAAGGAGAGGAAAAATATTGTTACAGAATAATGTACTTTAATTATTAAAGAAGAAGTTTTGCTTTAGGGCACAGTATGAGATAATCAATGGGTTTAATATACAGTCTTTCAGATGATCTGTGGACTTTCTGGTTTGTGTTTGTAAATAAGCAAAGAGCTTTTGTGAGGACGCCTGTTGGCTTAGGAATCATATGTTTGAGGAGTAAAATATGGAAAAGCTGGAAAGTTCTCTTTTTTCCACAGTATGAGGTTCAGGGTCAGCAAGTGTTGCTACCTACATTATTTATAAGAAAGGCAATGATAATCTAGTTTACAGCCCAAATTGATGAATGCTGTAAATGAGATAAGATTCAAGGCATGAAGCAAAATGTTTCATTGAAATGATATTATGAAAAACAAATAGCTTTTTAGGAATAAGCTGTTACAGGAGGCTACCTTTAAAGAGAGAATGGAATTGCAAAAGCTTATAACGTCTTTTTGACTGAAGTGGCTGCTGCTAAGAATGAATCAATTGATGGCCAGGAATTCACAGACCCATGGCAGAAGCAATTTCAGAGTCAAGTTGTAAAAAAAAAAAATCTAAGAGACCTATATTAGCTTTATCCATTTTATAGAGTAAGAAAAATAATCACTGAGGATATGTACATCATCTGTTACACTGACCTGCCAATACAATAGTTACGAACGATGGGATTTGTTTCTATGAGCCTTTTACTCAGAGCAGAGAGTAACTGTAATATTTCTGTGGTGTATGACCTCTGAATGTTCTGACGTTATTGGGAACTATTTTTCACTGTACCTTAACAGATCCTTTTTCACATGAATTGAGTTGCTCTTGTATTTTTAATCAACCTTTCTGCTTCTCTTGTTTAAAACCATATGCAATAATTTCTTTGTAAATAGATTCAAAGCAGGAAAGCAGATGATTTCTGAGCAGCTTGAAGTATTGATTTGGAAAGTTCCTGGCACAACCACAGCTTGAGCCTGGTTTTCTCTTTTTGGCCGTTGCTTGAAGGCAAAAAATGCTGACGCCAGTTGAGAAACAGAAGTTTTTTGTTGTTGTGCTTGGTATCCTTTAAATCATGGCAGTTTACTGCAGAAGTCTTGTCCAGAAGCTGATAAGCTTGAAAGCCCACTGTTAAAAGTGACCTTTCCCATGCAACTCTATAGGAACAAAAAGAGATTAATTTAAAAATGGGAGTCGTCGTGGGTACAAAATAGCTGTGCATTTACATCTGTGAAGATCGCTGCAAGAATCTTTGTCTAAATTAATAAAGTATCAGCTCTTGGCACATCCTGATTATTTGAGAGAATAATTGGCAAGTACAATTTTTATGGTTCTGTGGACTCTTCAAAATTTGTGAGCATTTCAGATGCCATTCATTATCTTTGTGAACTCCTGAGACCTCAAGCTGGTCCCACGTCTGCAGGTTTAGACTCCTAAATCTGACTGCTATAAAGCCAGAAAAGCATATTATTCTTCAGCTTTTCACCCCAATTTCAGATCAATGTCTCCTAAATGTTTGTGTGTTATGGTTTAAAAAAATAAATGAGATGGATAGTATAATTCTTGGACTCACTGCAGACTCTTCCTCTCTTCAGTCATTAGGAAAATATTTTCTCTGAGTGATGATGTTGTAAAATGTGTTATTTCAAACCACAGATATTGATAATTACTATAAATCAAGCTGAACAAGGGTAATTAAAATTTAAAGATTGTCAAGGTTTTAGGAAGCACGTCCCGAGGGCCAACTGTGTCTAAGTTGTGGCTTGTTTCCAGCTGATCTGGGGTAAATTGACATTGTTGTTCATCCCCCTTTCAAAAACAATTCCCAGGCACTTCAGAGGGCGAGTGCCTGTTGGGCTAAGTAAGAATTGACTTTTCCTCAATTTTTCCTTAAATGTGGGTTCTGAGAAGGAAATATTCCTAAGTGTTGAGATAATTGCATCCAATGTTGCTCTCTAATTGCTTCTGATTTCCTTTCTACTGTTGACAAATTCAGTGCCTAGCATTGCTACCGTGCATTTTCTAGCAGCCCAAGTAAGAATGATGGATCATCAAGGAAGTAGTATGAGTCTAGGATTTTTCACTGGGTTTAATATGTGCATTGACTTGATAGTTACAGGGGGAAAAAAGTGAGGCTGCATTTTGAGAGCAGGTATGCATTTCTGAATCTGCCATCAATTAGAGTCATAGAATGCTTAGGGGTCAGAAGGGACCTTGAAAGTTCATCCAGTCCAATCCCCCTGCCACAGCAGGATCACCTAGACCAAATCACACAGGAACAGATACAGGTGGGTCTTGAACATCTCCAGAGATGGAGACTTCACAACTCCCCTGGGCAGCCTGTTCCAATGCTCTGTTACCTTCACTGGGAAGAAGTTCCTTCTGATATTTATGTGGAACCTCCTATGTTCCAGCTTGCACCCATTCCCTCTTCTCCTATCACTAGACAGCCTTGAGAAGAGCCTGGCTCCATTGTCCTCACACCCACCCCTCACAAACTTGTAGACATTAATGAGGTCACCCCTCAGCCTTCTCCAAGCTCAAGAGACCCAACTCCCTCAGCCTTTCTTCATAAGGGAAGTGTTCAGCTTCCTTCATCATCTTTGTTGCTCTATGCTGGACACCCTCTAGCAGCTCTGTGTCCTTAAACTGAGGGGCCCAGAACTGGACACAATACTCCAGCTTGCTGAACCTCGTAGTCATTCATCTGAGTTAATAATTCGCTGCCACCTTTGGTCCCACTGTTCAGACTAAATAGAGACAGGTCTTGTGTCAGTGCTTGTAAAGCTTAAAACCAGTTGTGTGTACGAGGACAGCTGCATAAAACTGATAAAGTGATGCAGTGGAACCATGAATTTGCACTAAGCCGTCAGTGTAGCTTTTATACTTTCTATCTGAGCAATGTTGTTTACAACATGTCAGGTGGTCTTGAAATTCATGTGGGTATGTAAATTTATAGCAAACACCAAAAATCTCAGAGTTAAATGCTGTTTCTGTACTCTTTACAAACTCTGATTTAACTTCTTATTCATTGTGCCTTTTCTTTTTGACATCAGCCAGCCTATTTTCAGTGTATAAAGGCACGCACTTGAGCCTGCAGGTTCAAAGCCTTGCTGAATCTAGTGTAGTTGTCCAGATAATATTCTGAACAGAATTGGCTAAAGGTCAAAGAATGCACAAAGTAATTCATTGTAAGCTAAGACTCAAACTGATGTAGCCCCAAGCTAATGGAGGTAGATGCTTATGTAGTTACTGAATGATTTTATTTGTGAAAGTCAAAGAACCAAACCCTTGCCTGCTTTCAGCTATATGCTTACTCTTGGCTAGCTCAGTGCTGATGGAAATTTTCAGTATGAGTTTCCTTAGCAACCCATATAAGTAAATTAACTTTCTTCCTTCTAATACTGGTTCAATCCAGCAATTCTCTTAGAAGAAATTCTGCAATCAGAACAGGTAGGCAATGACCTGTAACTTTCAATCCTACAATCGCAGAACAAGTTACATTAGAAAAGATCTTTAGGATCTTCAAGTCTAACCATTGACTACTATATCAAGCCCACTGCTAAACCATGTCCTGAAAGTCTTTATCTAGGGTGAGAACAATATTTGTTGAGGTGTGTGTAGTAACTATTTTTTCAAACTTACCTTTTGGTTATCTTGTAGCTGTCTGTGATATACTGTCAAAAAGCCAGGGAGTACCTGAGCGAGTCTATCAGGATGTACCTTTGAGTTAGTAACTCTAATGGTCACTCTGATTCTGGTGGGAAAAAGCCAAGAAATTAAACGCCCCAAAATCCTTAGACTGTCACTTTCTGCTTTTGAATGTCTGAAAGCATCTAAGCAATCGTTGAATGTATTTGTTGCTCCGTGGCTACTCTACAACTTTAGCCTAGGGATTGGTGATTAGAGAGAAGTATTCAGCATGTGAAATACAGTCAGGTGCAATCTAAGTGCAGCTGTTCACAATTGAGATGTTATAGTTACAATAAGTAGTTTAAAGAAAGTGTCAGGTCAATACTCAACAGCAGTCAAGAAAGAAAATTGTATTTAGGAATTAGAGAAGAAATTGAGACCAGAACTGTCAAAGTGCTCCATGAATGCATGACAATACGCTTGCTGTCATCTTATATTCTCCCTTTGCTGTCTTCTGCTGGCCCCTTTCAGAACCCTGGATCTTGCTCCGTGTTTGGCTGTCCTTTCTTTTCTTGATACTTGAAACTTGGACTGTGTTTTGTGATAAACTGTCTTACTGTAAGGTGGTTTTATCATATGGTGTAAGATTTCCTCTTATTCTATTAGTCTTGATCTATTAAAAAAATAGATAGATGATGCTGAATGTAAGGAAGAAAGGAGATACCTCTTTGTTGAAAGCTTATTCCTAAATACCCTGTAGTTATTCTGGCAGAAGAAAGCTACATTTGAACTAGAAGGTAATTTTACTCTTGTGGTCAGCCTGATGGTAGTCAATGAAACTTTGCTAATGTGGCTCTTGCTTGGATGTCTGCAGCAGCATAGCAGCTTTTCAGTTATTATGTAGAATGCTTTTTTGTTCTTCTAATAGTATTATTACATGCAATGGAAGACAGTCTAAAGCAGCCTTTGAATTGGTCTCTTACACCTGACTGTCCTCCTGCCTGCAGTCACAATCCATACAACCAAATCTTTGAGAATGTATTTGGTAGGATGGGGTCAAACAAATTACCCTTAGAAGATTAAAACCTTAATTATTTCTATTAAAGATGATAATGAATTCTGCCGGGATTCCTGTTGTGTTTATTAACTGTGATAAAATACCACGTGTGGTTATGACATGATGACTACTTCCTGTTCTGAACAGAAAGTAGTGACTGAATACATATTTGAAGATTAATAAAATCTGATGCCAGTGAAGATGTTACAGAGATGGGACAGTATCTGTGAAATCGGTGTGGTACAAGATCACCTATCCTACACAGATAACTGTACTTGTAACCCAAGTACTTTGTCAGCACAATTGGCAACCTTAATTACATTGGCATGGCCATTAGACTATTTGAGTGTCAGATGATTAGAATTGATGAACCTTGGTTAATGAAAAACCCCAAAGGTTAGTTAGTTGTATTTATATAATTGAAGACCATCTCAATTAGCAGATAAAGGTTCTTTTATATTTTAATTTTATTACTCTGTTAAAGATAAAAGTAAGATTTTTTTGCTTGGTTTTCTATCCAGTTAAAGAGCTTAATTTAGATGGGATTAATGAATTAATGAATTTGACAGTGTTTTGCACTCCCTCAGTCATCCATTATGGGAAGTCTGATTGATTATGCCCTTGTACATGTCCTGTGTCACCCCATGGACATCTCTGGTTTGATGCAATTGTAAATGAAGAAGAAATATGGTTTCATAATAACGCCACGTTATCGCAGCAGCTAAAGTGGTTGCCAAAGCATGCGGGTGATTCAGGCGTTTCGCTGAGTTACCCTGCTGCTGCAGAAGCAGCAGACATGAAGACTAATTTTAGCAATTAAGATGGTCTGGATGTAAAGTGATTCATAATATGCTTGTTTGTATCTCATCAGAGCAGATACTGGTGTTATTATCTGTGAATGCTAAATACAGTGATTAATTACACTGACATACAAGAAAACAAAATAACTTGGATTTTTATGATAAGAAAATGCTGATTCTCTTTATCACTATAATAAATGGTTCTATCTTCCTGTGCTTGCCCACTTAGATGTATTCAGATAAGAATAATTACTTTAGAATTAGGTATGTGTACAAATGAATATAACCCAACAAATGCCTACATTTCAAAGCATCTCTCTTCAGTTCACTGGGAGCAGGAATCTGGGGATATTAATGTAGGTTCATAGTGAAAGACTAGAGAACCTAATACTTTTCAATACTTTTCCTATGGTGCCAGGACTCCTGGCATATAATCTAAGCCACTGAATGCTTGAGAAATACTGTCAATTTGGAGCCAGTTCAGAAAAAATGTAAGCCACCTACTGTCTTTCATTAAGCCGCTTAGAAGTGTGACGCTTTAACCATGGGGAGTTGAATCTGAGATGGAGAGTCAAATAATGCTGGATCCCAGTGCCAGACTGGCAGGAGGCCACTCTGAGGTCCATTTGGGAAATCAGAGCCCATCAGGCTTCCCTGGACCTGCACTTTCACAATCAAAATTGCGTGTGGTTTAGGTAATTCATGCTGCCACTGTATGAGGTTTGTGCAAGTTCACAGCGCTGGCTGGGACACTTGTATAGCTAAATTATCTCTTCAGGGAAAATGACAAACTTCTTTCTACAAAAGATATTATGGGCCTGGTAAAATTTTAAGTCTGTTAGTATGCAGGCACAAGAAAGTGTTTCTTTATATCTCGTTTGTATACAGGCACCTCTTGGTCTGGCTGTACAGAAGCTGGCAGCCTCCATAACGCAGTGGGAGAAGAGCAGCCTGGGCTGGTCCACTGTGGTGCCACACAAAGACTGCACCACACAGCAAGAGGGTTCTGCAGCTGCAGTTTTACATACTCATTAACCATGTAATTTTCAATTTTATCCACCGTCTAGTTCCTTTAATAGGAATATGTACTCAAGTTGGTCTTTGGAAAGAATGCGGTTAATGCAATTCTTACACATAATTGTGTACATCCATGGGAAGCTCTTCAGTTTATATTCTTGTGGCCGGCTAGGACTTGACAGGCTTTTGATTGGCACATGGTCTGTAGAGACAAGTGTTTTTCAAGTAAGTGGACACATTGATATTTCATTGTGTATTTGAAGGTGACTGTCTCCAGATCTCATGCTCATCAGTTTGAAATGTCTGTCTCAATAACTTAAAAACCTGTATTTTGGTTTCATATCTATGAAACCAAGAGGAAAAATAAAACACTACCACAAGAATCAAATAGGGTGTTTTGACACGCATGTGGTGCAAACATGTTCTGCAAACCATGTCATGCCACTGCTGAAGAGCATCTTTTTTTATAAGATTTTGTTTTAAAAGACTGAAAAATACACAACTGATGCCTATTAGCGAGGTCAATAGCTATCGAAGGCATGCTATGCATTTATATAAAATATATACATATACACTTAATATACTTGTGTTTGCAATATCAGATAAAAGTGGCTTGAAAGGTGACTGAAAATAAAACAATATGATTAGGGAAGTTAAACCCTGATTTTTAGATGCATTAAAAAAAGGTAGTGTATGCTCATTTATGTGCAAATGTAATGGAAAAAGGCTGCAGGTAAAGTGGCGAAAGCCTAAACAAAATAAACACTTAATTTTCTTTTATTGTACTTGGTGACTATTAATAATATTATGGTACTAAGGCAGAAACATTAAACTAAGCAGGGGAGCAATAAATGTTCCTAGACTGTGCAGTGCTGTTGATATTAGTGGCTAATAGCTCCAGAGTTCACATAAAATGCAGATTGAAGTACAAAGATGATGTTTAGTGGAGTCAGCAGTGGCAGTGAACTGTTTACAGGTGAAACTAATACCCAGAGGGCAGACACAGCAGGGCATTTTCTGCAGAAGATATCTAAGAGGAACTTTTTGAAGCACTTAATCAGACTCTCTGTCCTCAGGGAAGAGATTTGATAATCCCAGTTTAGTTCTCTCTGCAAACCTAGCTTCTGGAACCATTAATTATAATGTGCGGCATTTCCTTTTATAAACATGATGAAAAATGCAAGGACTATAGGTTGTGTTGACATAAAAAAGTCTACACTGATTTAAGAACATCATGCTAAAGTTATGAGAGATGATTTGATACCACTCTGTTGGGTACATGAATGAGAAACTGAATTTGGGGTTAATGAACCGTAATTAAGTTCACTCACTGTTACATGCAGAACAATGTAATAGTCGGCAGTAGTCATACTGTGTTTGGTTTTGCCTTACAAATCTGTACACAAGCCATTTCCCACATCTTTAGCTGAGACACCATAAAGAAAACACTGAATGCAGAAGAAATAAATAGTCATATATTTAATTGAAGAAAGGTGTCCTTCATGCTGAATGGCAGGGGGCAATAGAAGTACAAAACCCACACAGTGTCAAATGATAGTCATCTTAACGGCTATTCAGTAGAATAGCTAAAATAGAGTTATATCAATTGTATAGAATAGTATTAATGTGGGGTATGGTCATTCAAGCCAAAAGTGAAAGACAGTTGCAGGAAATACCTTTTTTCTGTTTTTTTTTTATCCAAAACAGTTTATATAGTTTTGTTGATATTTTATTGACTCATATAATATGCATTTACTGGTAAAATTGAGAGAGGAAGTTTCATTCTTATGCCTGACGTAGATCAGCATATATGTTTCTTTAGATTTTTCCCTCTTGGATTGATTTATGACTGGAATAGTATGCTAGATCCCCCGAGTCATTAAACTACCCTGTCCGTGTGGGCAGTTGCAGAGTAGATCAGTACCGATTAGTGCATCCTTAAAGGTATCGTTTTCCAAGACAAAGAAGTTTCTGAATATAGATTATTCATATTCCTACCCAGTTCCAACATGAGTTGCCCTGTTTGGTTTCTCAATCCTAGAAGGAAGCACAAGCTCAAACAGGGGATTCATTCTGTGGACAAAGAACTGAGGTGCAATTATCCTCTTAAGAATCTCTGTCTTCATACACATATATCTAGGAAGAACAGGGAAAAGACAGCTGGTAGTGCTTGGTGTATCATTTAACTCAAGGGCTAATTAATGTGACTTTATCCAGAATTAGAAATGGGTAGAAGGCTGTTACTAAGCAAATTAGTTAGATTTTAATATGTTATAAAAATATGATAAAGATTTCTGGCTTCTGCTTTCTGTGATGGCAATCAACCTTGTGCTTTCCTCCAGAAGACAATCTCAGCATTAAATTGTCAGCAATCCAAGATTCTCTCTGTCAACAGGAGCAGCCTTACTAGAAATCCTGAGGGTAGGAAAACATGGGTATGCGAGGCTGAGCCATCATAGCACCATCATAGCAGTCTGTCGGTATCTATGATGATGGTCGCCCAACGTGTGAACTTGGCTGGAACACAATTTTCTCTAAGCTGGTCGGAGAGTGCAGTAGAGGTCAATTTAGGGTTTCTTCAGTAATCTATTATCTGGGAATAATATCTTACCCAGATTAGAGATAAGAACCACTACTTTAAGTCTGATAAAGGGGGAGACTAATTTTCCTTTCTGTACACTCAGATTGTCTTTTTCTTTGTGATCCTTCATTAACTCACCTTCTTTAAATGCATTTTAAATAAATTTACCTCTCAAGGCATCTTGTGAAGAGTTGGTTTGGCTCTTCAACCTCCCATTACTGTAAAGCCTAAATCCCCCCTCTGCTTATTGAAAGGAATTCATACTAGCTCCCAGGCATTTCTCACACTTCAGAAAAATGCTCCATCAATAGCCAAGAGGCACTTTACTGCTCTCTTTCAAAAGCCTTTGAAACATGTCTTTACTGCCCCATGTATTTAAAAAATTGTTAGAGTGACTCCTATTCTGAAATCCCAGCTTGCCCAACATCCACAGTTTACACGTCAAAACACTGAAGGTTCTGGGTAGTAAGTTGGCCTTCTAGGTCATGAGATAGCATAAGGGAAGTATAGTAATTCTATACAGCAGAAATGGCAAAGACAGGGTGGTGGAAAGGGAGGATGCCCATCATTTTCAAGATCTGGATCGTTATTCTTTGAAGACGAAAATGCATTCCGGTGATAAATTTTTAGTTTTCTTGTGTCAGAAAATCCCCCCTGCCTTTCAGAAGTAGCTGCCTGTCCTTAGTTTACCTCATGGAACAACTACAGTCCATTAAGTTTTTACAGCAAGATGGCAAATAGCATTTCAGAGCTTCATTACATGTTCTGGCAAAGTTCAGTTGCCTGGAAACTGCTTGCAAATTTGGGTCAAATTTTCCTTCTCATTTCAAGGGAAAAGAAAAAAAAGCAAAACTGCTAAAACGATCCATTATCCAGGGAGAAGGAGATGATTTTTGTCCTGCTTTTATAAGGTTCAGTTCTTTCATCTGCCTCGAGAGCATTGTAGCCTTCAAGCAATAGGTCATTATGTTGCACGGGGCATTCACGATCCCTTCAGTTGACTCTCTTCTACTTTGTATAAATAATTGACTGTCCACTGGTATGGGAATAGGAATCTAAATCTCCCACCACAGAGCAAGAAAATATTTCTGGCTAATTAAGTGTTCTGTGTAAAGTGGGAAAACTTGAACAGAAAAGGAGGGAGAGACCTGTTCAAGCAATCACTTACATGATGTTCACTCAAACGATCAGTTCTGGTGGTATCTCCTCAGCTCACCATTTTTTTTGTCCTAACCACACTGGGGTCCCCGGTGTGACGTATCTCCAGCACTCTGGGTCGTATGCTTTCTATTATTTTTTTCTCTGGGTGTTGAAATGAATTTGTGTCCTCACAGCCCAGAGGAATGGGATGCTAACAGTAATAGGCAGCTGCAGTGCACTGTCACACCAGTACATGACTAAAATGTAATAGTCAGTGAATATCCTACTGAAAAAGGAAGCTAAGTTCGGCCTGTGCTAAAAAACTGAACACCTCTTCAGATCCCAGAATGTGTTATATCTGAATAAACGGCATGCTGGTTTGTACAGTACAGTTCAGGATTTCCAGTGCGCTCAGTATTAAAGGAGCCTGTGAGCTTTTAAAACAGCAGCATGTTTACCATCACAGACAAGCCATCTCTTTGTTTCAGTCATTCACTCAGGTTACTGAAATCACAGACTGTTACGGGTTGGAAGGGACCTCGAAAGATCATCTAATGATGCTTTATGAGCAATGGCTTGACTCTATACTTATGTTCTTAAGCTACAATCCGTCTGGTATGCTGCATTTTATATTTTTAGTTTTTAAATGTCTTCTTATCCTGGTTACATGATAGCACTTGAATTGCAGGTTGTATTCATAAAAGCTGGAAAGCATTTCAAGAACTTTGGCACTTAATACATTGCAGGTTACAGGTTTTGATTTTAAGCCAAACTGTTGTTGCTTTTGGCAACTGTATTTTCCTCTAAACCTAATGCATCTGAAATATTGATGCAGTGGAATTAGCTACGTGGTTCCAGCTCAAGTGACATGTTCTGCTGGATCACCTGCCTAAATGCGGTCTTTCCTTTTTCATCTCGTGCACAGGTCAAGAGGTGACTTGACCTTCTTTTGCCCTCAGCAGCGAACTTTGAATTAGTGTAGAATCCAATGGGAACTCCATGCTGTAATGTAGGTAGTAATAAAGTATTCTTTTAAAATATCACAAATACTGCTAACTTTAATGTGTCTGGTTGTGAAAAGAAGGTAGTAGTGCTTCTAGAGCTCATTGTGCCTTGATACCTGATCCTCGTGACAAAAGATTCATATCTCTTTCATCAACATTTGGATTCTTTTCACTACCAAAACAAATAATCTAATTTCAGAGCTGAGAAACATACATGTGTTTGCATCAGGGACAAATGCTGCAGTTAAAAATTTCCCACTAGTTGCTCTGTTAGTGTTTGAAAGTGAACAGAGCGGAGCTCTTCCTGCAGGACTGCTTTCTCAGGAAGGGAAAAATAATAAAATGTCTTTAATGTTTTTCTCAGATTAAATGTTTGGATATGGAATCACCCTTAAGTAATTCTGATTACAAGTCTACACTTTTTAGTTTAATCTTTCCGTAACAACTTGCTAGTGCAATTATTTCTTAAGTCTTCTCGAGGACAGATTTTGAACATGTTTGAGCAACTACAGAATGAGAAAGTTTGGTTATCTTTATGTCCATGTATATAGCCCAGCAGCACAGAAAATTTGGAGTAGTGGTATGTGAACTTGCTGCTTCTTTTGCCCATGTGATCACCTTGAATCTTGTGGCATCTCTGATTCCTTGTGCCTGGTGCAGCACTGAGGATTTGCAGGTACACAGCTGTGTTTGAAAGCTGTTGCAAGTGTGTTTTATTATTTCTTATTAGATATAGTTCCAGTTGGATATATCTCAGAACTGAAAATAGGGAGGAATGGAGACCAAAGCTGTGAAATACGACAGGTGTTCAAGTGAAATTCATCCCATGGTGAAGATGAGAGGTACAATGTCCGTGAACCACTTACACCCTGCTGATATTCGGGTCTGAGGACAGAAGGGAGAATTTAAACACTTTCCTGCTGGCTTTTGTTAACATTGAATTTTTCACAGCTGTGGACTCTACAGTGAACATGTTCATTATTTGGTTCACAGCTTCCCTTTCTACAGAGGTTTCTCATAATACAATGCTGCAAAGAAAAGAACTGAGGGGTTAAGCATCAAAGCAGTGGAGTAGAGGAGGAGGAGGAGGAAAGAAGTCACGTTGGAAAATCTAAACGGCTGGACTGTGGAAGAATAAAATGTAGCAGATTATTTATAGTTATGCAGAACTGGAAGTTAAATACAGCCAGGAATCTGCTGTCATTGGCAATGGAAACTGGACCTGACCCTGCTTGAGTAGAGCACAGGATCCCATCACTGACTGAATTAATTCAAGTTGCTAGAACGTGGGCTGGCTGCTAAGTCTTTTTTTAATTTTGCTCTTGGCTCTTCTCTTGTCTTATGAGTCACAAGTCTTTTACTGGCCTTGTATTACAGATCCGAGAACAAGAGAGTGACAGTGTTTACCTATCTAATACGGAAAATGTGAGGCTTAATTAATGTTTGTAAAGACCTGCTGGATGCTCTGCCAGAAATGTTACATCTGCGCTGTGTTATTCTTAGCCATTGCATCAAATTCTCCCTCAACCTTTACTCACCTTTTAAAACTGAGCAAATGTTATTGAAAACAGCTCTGGGATTTATTAAATATGGATTACATATTTTTCAGGGCCGGTGATGTGAGGACATACACACAAAACGGGCCAAATAAATTTACATTATGGTACTTTCACAGCAAGTACCGTAACCATCAGTTGTTCAGCCCTGCATGAATTGCAGGATGGCGCTTTGAGATGAGGATACAAACGTCAGGAAGCACAAACCTGTGAATCTAGGCTCACAGAGCATGAGCTGAACTCTGAATGCCATGGATGAGAAACAAAAGATGTTTATTCAGTTCCATATACATCAAGGATAAGAATGTTTTTCCCAAAGTGTGGTAGGAAACAGGAAATTCTCATGGATGAGAAGAAACATGTTTAATTGACATTGCTGATATCTCGTGGAATGACTTGAATTATTTATGATGGTAAAATGATTGTCTATATTGTACTCGTAAAATGCAGGCAAGGAAGGAAACATGGAGAACAGAGCTTTATATTCACCACAATTACCATCTATTTTTAGGGGTATTCTTAAAACTCAGAAGGACAAGGTCTTTATATCTAATCTATATTTACGTATCCATGTGTATGGCTCAATGCACTAGCTAGCAAAGCTCAGGAAGTGGTGCCAGCAGAGATAGGGATAGAGGGAAGTGAGAGATGAATGTCTGACAAAACTAAGAATAGGGTGAGTTACTCTCTGTACGCTTGTTGGTCCTGTCCAGAAAGCAGAATTGTGTTTTTCTGTGGCACCTTTCTTTGGGAGACACTTTATTCTGGGTATTGGGTTCTGTGGCAACTGATACCGTACCGCAGGATTTCCTAAAAAACACACTTTTCTAACCTCCACATATCCCCCTTCCCTGGTGTAAAGCGTGACAATTTTGGATGTCACTACTGGCTAAAGAGGAATGAATCAGTGGACTGGAAGCCTGTGTTCGCCCACGAACCAGTGACCAGAGCCTGTGCAACGTCAGTGCGTCTGAAAATTGTATCTCCCATGTATGCTGAGGTGTGAAAGCCTTCTGTTACTAAGAAAAGCTGCCTAAACAAGCGGAGAGCAGAGCTGATTAAACTCAGCAGAGAAGGCTTCAGACAATGAAATTAAGCCCTACCCAAGTGCTGTATTTTTGTTCTGCCCTTACCAAGCCATCAACCTTGACCGATCAGCTAAGATCACTGGATGTGAGATGTGCCAGAATCTTGCATTGCAGAAGTCAGTCATACTCTTTTGTTTTTTTTTTCCACAGTAACTGAGCCCAGTGGGCCTTCTGTGAAATTACTGGACTGTTCTTTCAAACTGGTCCATGAGGCTACAAACCATACCTCTGTGCCCTATGTGTGGGCCACCTCACATCCCAACTAGATTTGGGTGGAGGGGAAAAGGTGAAGATACCATGTGAGGATGCTTCTATCCCTGCAGTGGCTGAGACTGTGCTTGTGGGCAGGAGGAGCTGTGGAAAGCCAGGGGATCAGGTGCAGGCTGCAGATTTTTCTGTTTATTCTAAGGTTGTGCTTGTCTGAGCCCTTTTTCTAAACAGACTTGAGCTTTTTCTTGTGTGGGTCTTCTCCAGGTGCCTGTTGCCATTGTGTGTTTTTCCTAGAAGGTAGCACATCTAAGACAAACGCAAACAAGTGGCTTAAAAGGACAGATATTATAAAATAAAGACCTTTAGCTGAATCCACAGCAAACAATTACTGCTGTTTTATATCATAGAGTAGAAAATACAGAAAGACTGTTCCATGTGTACGCACTAGGGAGCCTCACACTTTCATGAGGCTAAATAACTGTGCAGCTATGGTGAAGGGATTGCCCTATTGGGCTTTCAAATAGGCATGGACTTGTTTTTCCAACTCTGAAAATAATGAGCATCATCATGTATTCATAGACTATTTAAGCAGATTCTGTCCTGATTTACAAACCTCTCAGAAAGTTCTGATAATTAATAAGCTCCCAAAAAGAAAACAGAAAAAATATCTGCAGTGTGCATGGCAGCTTGCATTATCCTAGTATTTCTCAGGGTATAAGTGATGAGTTGTTTTCAGGGAAGATCTATCAGAGATGAATTCCACTCATCACTATTAGAAAGTGCAGAGGCTGTTAAATGGAGCTTTATTTCACCAGAATGGTAATGCAGGGGTTTATGAGCTATCGAAGGCAATGCATCTATTGCTCTTACCAAAATCCTTGGTAGCATTTCACAACAGAAGAGATTTTCTTCTCTTCATGACACACATTTTGCCCCTGGAACAGATGGCACTCAGGGAGTGTGTCCCCACTGGCGATGTCCATTATGCTGTGTCAGTAAGCTGGGCAGTGACTGGGAGACGGGCACACATTTGCTTTCCCTGTTGTCATTGCTAGGTGAACAGAAAGGGTCCCAGCTTAGGCAGATGTGGCAAATTGAAAATGGCAGTGGGAAGAAGCATTGATGTTTTCTGTTGGAGAAAAGTGCCAGTGTTTGTGGCTGCTCTCAGAGCTGGGGGTAATGTAGCGTTTGTTCCTTTCGTGGGGTAACCACTTTGTAAATGGAGCCTGGACTCTGCTGTACAAGGACACTTAAGGCCAGAGTTAAGTAGTCAAGGAAAACAGCAACAATAAATCATTACACATGAAAATAGGTGCTTTTCTTTCCTGAGCCCCAAGGACTTGTGCTCCCCCGTCTATACTCACTCGTTAGGATACAGCACGGTGTAAATTCTCAGTAAGGAACTTTGATCTGCGAGAGGCTTTGGTGGCCTTTCACTAAGGCTGTGGTATTAGACCTAACAATAATGCATTTGTTTTCTTTCTATAATATAGACTCTTTAAGGAAGCAAATAATTAACTAGGACTTCTATATTGGCTACAGTCATTACCAAAACATGACAAGAACAGAGGACGGTACATCAATGAGATCTCCTTCAGTGATGTGACTGCGTATCACTGACAGAGCCTCCAAGAGAGCAAAGTCCAATCTGGAAAAGCAGTTCATAGGCTTTCCAGAGCCAACAAACCTTAGTATCAGAGGAATACAGCCAATTGCTCAGGATAAGTATTCATTAATTTTGCAAAATCTGCGGTGAACTGAGAATGGACGATCCGGCTCAAGAGAGAACAAGTACAAAAAAATATGTTTCAGATTTCTAGCGACTGTAGAGATGAAAATAGATTGAAGAAATTAAATTAAGCAAAGATATCGACTCCACTTTACTCATGGTGCTGGGGTAAGATTGATCTTATGCATCTAATGCAGAAGATGATATTTGATGCCTTCTCCACAGTTACAGATGATTACTTTTCTTAGCATTTTAATGTTTAAAAAATATAACTCTTGCAAATTTTGCCATAGTTTTTGAAAGAATGTGATAAATGTTAAATGCTTGCAATTTTCCTTTTTTCCTAAGTTTCTAAAGAACATACATAGTTGGCCAAATAAAACATAAAGCTCTCAGTAGGGGGGGAAGATAATTTTCATTTCAGGCATAGGAGCAAAGATTGATTTCCTTTTCCTGAATCAGATAAATCACTCGGGTTTCAAGGGGAAAAATCATTCTTAAGTATTTTGTCCAGCTTTAAGTGTGACAAGAGGGGTGAGATTTTTTTGTGTTGTATTTCTGAAGAATACTTACTAGATTTTAGGTGCGGCAGCAAACATATGTAAACATCTGATTTTAAAGCAGCTGAAAAATCTTGTGACTGTGTTAGGGACTAAACTCAAACAGAGGTCACAGATTTGCTCACATAAAGGCTGAAGTGGAGGTGCCTCAGGCTTTCCAAACTCAACTGGGTTGGGAAATGCCTCATGAAACTTCTTGTTTAGTCCATGAGACCAAAGACTGAGTCAATATTTAGGCTAAGGGCTGGGTCCTCAGCTGGAACAAAATCACATACTTCCACTGATGTGAGCTGGATGCATTTTGCAGCAGCCAGCTCTCAAGGTTTTGCTACTTGCCTTGCAGTGTTTGATTCCAGGTTTTTCTTTAATTCCCTGAAACACAGAGTTGAGGAAATACATGCAATCTCCATGTGCATGAAGATGAAGTGTGACTGAGTGTCCTGCCTGTCTGATGTTGGAATGAGCCTTGAAAGCAATAATCTAGAGGCCCTTAAGCTCTAGGGCAAAGAAAACAGACTCCAGATTTATAATCTCAAATAATATGGTTTATACAATGATGTCAAGATTTTTGCACACATGGGTCTAAAGATGCTCTACTTTATCCCAATGGAGAATCTGATCCTAAACATTTAGTCATGACACAAAAATGAACTCTGTTTATTCAAGATATGTAACGTCCCTCTCTCCCCCTGTATCTGAATTGACTGTTCCTATGGAGATTGCCCATCTCTTGCAAGTTCATCTCATATTCTGTCTTAGATGACTTATAGTTGAGATTCACAGGACTTTGGCTCATTCCCATTTGCTTCGGAGACAATAAATGTTGGCACCAGAACAGCCTGATGTGCCAGTTGGCATAAGCCTTGACACAGCTGTAGTAGTGGGAGAAGAATTTACTTACAAACAAATCTCCCTAGTTGAACACTGTGTTACCATCCTGACAAACTGTGAATACACTGCAATGATTTTGCTCAGCTCAGAGGGTGCTCCCGAAGCTCAGATTTGTATGACTCAGAGCCCAGGAGGCAGCCAGCTAACTGAATCCCTGCTTCTCACTGAAATGCTCTGCTCAAGTCCTATTCCCTCATGCAACTCATTTCCACTTTGTAGGTGTTCAGTTACTTGTAGTTAGAGATTTGATCCACCCAGCTCTGTGGACTATGTGCTGGAGACCTGGATACTGCAAGGATCAACAGTATGCTTCTGACCTGAGATGCTATGTCTGTTCTTATATATTTATTAGTTACTGCTAGGAAATGCTGGGGAAGATAATGCCTTGTCCAGCTTGTTTTATGTGGCTGTGTTCTGCTGTTTAACTTGATGTGTACAACCTTCTGTACAAAAATCATGCAGAGAAGTCAGTGTTTCTGCTTAATTTCTGAGGCTGAAGTATTAAAAGCAAGCGATGCAGATCCATACACGAATGGTTAATAAGAAAGTAATCATTTCCTTTATTAAGTTCAATCAGTTTATATTAAGCTTTCTAAGGGCATTCCAAAATGAATACGTATTTTACCAATAATGCTACAATGCATAGATATTTCATTTCCATCAATTTATCTCTCTTCTGATGGATTTTGTTCTAGAACTAGGAGATAGAGAGAATACAGCTTCATGTAAGACCACTACTCTAAGCTCAACCCACCCCTTCTTTTTTTTCCCATTGGTAAAACCTTTTGTAGTCTGGTAAAGCAAGAAGAGAACTTGTGTAAAATGATATATTCCCCCCTCAGAGCTTCTCTAGCTCTCAGTCTTCAATAACTTTTAAATCAGCCCTTTGCCTTTACAGAGCAGTATCCCAACACCCATTTCTTCACCTGGTGGAATCTGTCTTGCTGCAAATGTTTTTCAGAGATTTGCAAAAACCAGAAGTAACTGAGAAAAGAGGGTTTAATTTTCCCTTTCCTGTCAGCCTGGAGGAAAAGCAATAATTAACATTACCTTGCCAAAAATGATAAAACTGATCTACGAAACAGTAGAGCGCAAACTTGTATTTACGATTTGTTGCATTTGCATTGTTGGCTCAGACCTTTGGGTCTGTGCATGCATAGTTTCATGTTTGCAGAGTACTGAGGGTACCTGATACTTACATGCTTCCTCAGGAAAGCAAACACAGAGCAGCCTACTCATCCTGCCCATCCCCAACACCACAGGCTTTAAGAGAGAAGGCAGCTGTCACTAACCAAGCCAAGCAAAGAATAATGCTGTACCTGTACCATGTGCTTATTGTGGTTTCAGAAAGCAGAGGCTTCCAGGAGTTCTGACTGGTCTTGATCTAAGCTGCCATATAAATGATAGTCTGTCAGATAGAGCCGTATTTATTTTTATATATAGGATATCCTGACTTAGAAACCTGTCAAAATTCTGTCAAATGTAGGTCTGCTGGTTCCTCAAGTCCCAGGAAGCCCATATTAAATCCTGTTTTACAGCTTCTTGATGCTCTTCTTCCCAAGGGCAGCCTAATGGTGAATGTGAAGTATATCATAATGGATGTTTTCCCTCAAATCCTTCAGCTTTAAATCCTTTCTTTTTCTAATTTTAGTGTGAGTTCACCTATTGCTTCCCCTTTTTTGTACTGTTACCTTCTGTCTGTGGAGACCTAGGTTTGATCTAGTAAGAATGTGCTGTGTGTCACAACAGATACTTTTACACATCCTTAAGGTTTCCATTTGGCAATAAACAAATAAGTAATGTCAGTATCAGAAAAACTTCCAAGACAAGAATGATTTTGTTTTCCTTTTAACTTTATAAAGAAGCCAAGAAACATGATGCAATAGTAATAAGCTCATAAATATAAGCTGCTGTAAGCACGCTTAAATCAGAGGTTACACGAACGTACTGCATTTGGTAATTCTAGTGCAGAGACTTGTTAAACTTCAGATATTCTGCCATCCTGTTGTGGGCCAGGTGTAATAGGTGCTTTTCAGTGGGTCAGTTTTGGACTTTTATTGATCCTTTCTTTTGTTTCATAGCTGCTGAGGAAAACTAATTGCTTGATAAGATTTGAAAGACTCTTTCAAATAAGCTGATTTGTCCCCAGCCATTCAAATTCACATTAGCATTGCATTTTCTATGGGTACCATTGTGATGTGCAACTCCAACCAAAAGTTTCTACTTCCCTGAGTATTTCACTAGCTTATAATTCTTAAACAAACCTACTAGTTAAAGGTTTATAATCCTTTTCAAACCTGCAGATAATCTTTCTATGGATACAGAAAACATATCCTGGTCATAGGTGTGTTTATCAAGGATTAAGTGTCTTTTTTCCCATTTTATTTAAACCTAGTGAATTTCTACCCAGTTCCATCAGTGGAGATGAAAAAACACTGACATTTGTAGTGCCAGCAAGCACAGTTTGATTCATACTGTGGTCAAATTAAGCAGATCCTGCTTGTTCAGAAGTTATTTTATACTGCAGTGACCTGACGTACTGCACAACTGACAGTATCTGCACTTAGGTATGCAAAGCCTCCTCCACTGCTTTGAGCTCAAGTCTTGTCGAAACAACATACAAATCCCCTCTAGCTCTACTAAAAGGTGACTATTCACAGTCAGCAGGCAGCTATTTGACAGTAAGTAGTTTCACATTTCTTGAACTATCCTTACAAAAGCTGGCAAAGAATCCAGAGCACTCTAGAAAGTTTGGCCTTTTTATAGTGCTTGTGCTGCTAGTGCTCTCTTGGGGTGCTGCGTAAGTGATACGTGTTGACAATAGCCACTCAAAGGATCAAGGACTTTGTTGCTGTTGTTCCTGGTAATTTATAGTTTATTACTGCTTTCCTTGTGCAGATTAGACTCACCATAATATTCAGTAAATCCATTTTCTTTTTTTGAAACAAAATCTTTTTAGACCCGTGTGGTTTTCCTCTCAGTCTGCTGTACCTCCCACTGGTGAGTACCAGCCTTTCAGAGCAGAGTTAAGGAGAACTAAGGGACCTTCTTTCTTTAATGACCTTCAGCTGACCAACGTTTGATTTACATTTTATGGGTACAACATGTTGTTAATCGCACAGCTATTTGCATTTATGGCCTGCAGCCATGCTTCCCTGGGCTGTGATCCCTTTCAATCTCACACTGAGCCAAGTTTGGCTGGCCGGTATTTGGATGTTAGATTTTCCAGTCTTTCAGTATGTGGATAGCATGGGTGTTTGTAGCTCTTGGGTGACACACTCGCCTCAGATCCACCACAGAATTCCAGAATGAGCTAATACTTATTGTATTAGCTGAGGTGCTATCTCTTGGATGAGATAAGAGAAGTATGGGATGGATAGGGTGAGGCAATGAGGAGATAAGCTTTTCCAACCACTACTGTGACTACTCTTGGGAAACATGGAAACATGTGCGGGAATGAGGGGGAGAAGGAAACTACTAATTTCCTCTTCATTCTTTCTTAGCATTAATGAGTACAGAAAAACTGAGAAGAGTGAGGTCAAAGGAGGGTCTTTTCCGCTTTGAGAAGGTTAGAATGCTTTCTTGATGAAAGGCAATGAAGGGCAAAGAATACAGTAGTGTCTACTGCTCAGGTTATAGTGTGGGGCAGAAGGCAGCACAAGTTTGGGAGAGATGTGGTGACACTCTGCAGAGAAGTTGGCAGAGGAGGAAAGCAGTTTTGTTGTTTGCTCTGTTTAAAAAAAGCTTAGTGACCTCCTTGTAGCAAATGCCCTTATACAGAAGAATGAACTTGGGGTCACGGAAAGCTGCACAGACAGAGTGTTTCCACTCCTGTGAGGCAATGCTGGACTGCAGGACTAATGAATTACCTGCGCCACGCCACAGTGTGTATCATAGCTTTTATCCACACTGCCATATTCAAAAATATTTAATGTTTCACGGGTTTTTTTGCCTGATTTATTCTTTGTGAAAAGATGAAACTAGAGGTTATGGTGTAAGTATTATTTTATTTCTGGAAATGCTAAACTGCCTCGTGCGGTCTGTGAAGGGCAGGTGTTTACTGCTTAGTCCAAGGCCATAGCTACCTGTAAGATAGCAGTGCAGCTTATGGATTACTCTGTGCCCAGTACAGTAAGGTATTGGGGTGGCTTTAGCTACCTGAAGAAGCTGAAGCGTTTAGTATGTGTGTGTGTAAGTGACACATAGGAAGAGAGATTTTCACTGATATGTTTTTTCAGCCATACGTACGGAAAAGCCTTTAATAATTGATGACCGTTTTGTATTGTTTCTCATAAAAAAGTCATGTTCAGTTTACCGCGTGATGAGGCAGACACTGCAGTGTTAGAGCAGCAGTTATGTCAGATGCTGTGTGGTGTTCCCTGTTCAAAGTTTAATGAGCACATTCTAAAGCAAACAAAAACATGATGAGCTTATCAAAAATTGTCTCTTCTTATTTGGCGTGTGTCACTGTATGCAGTTCATTTAAGTGACATTGAAAACCAGTTGCACTTACTCAGTCTCTTCTAAACTAAATGACTATGATTCTGTGATCTACTGCAAACGATGCACTGCCAATAGATTTGATAGGAGCAAAAGGTATATAATAGTGCTCAGAAAGGTGTGTTGTCCAGTAGTTAAAACCTGCATACTTGGAATTTAAAATGCTTAACATGAGTTGAAATCTGTTCCCACTGAGGTCAATGGAAGTTTAATCACTGACTGCTCTTGCTGGGAGCAGAGGCCAACAGTAAGCACCTTTTGAAATCCCACGCGACAATTCCTGGCACACAAATGTGTCAGCTACCAAGACAGTTCATTTTACTCCCGAACACAGAGCATGGTCCTGGGGTGGTTTTTTTTTTTTCATTTCATTTTTGGACAAATTTCCACTGGGGGCAGTAGGAGTTTGACAGAATAACCTCAGCAGTCTTTATAAGACGCTGAGACCTCAATTAATATGGTTAAGATGCATAAGTGAATCTGCAAGCTACATTTGTTGCAGTGTCTGGCAGGAAATGTGCCTCTGTGCCATGTAAAACCATTAGCATGTGTAAAAGAGTTTCAAGAAAAGGGTGAAAAATCTTCAGTGAAATCTAAAGGTCAGAATTTGCTCTCATTCCCCAAGCAACACAGAATGTTGAGCAACGTACACATCACTTTCAAGGTTCCCATTTCTCTTAAAATACTTTTTAAGAAGGCAGAGTGGGGATGTGTGATTGAAGCACCAGGTAGCTCCTTGATATGGATACTCTGGGAAAGGCAAATTTTGGAGATAATTGCCAGAAGCCACACGGCCACTGAAACAGCTGCTTTGTACTAGACTGAACTGCTCTACACACCCATTTATTAAAGAGCTAATTCTGCTCTATGTGAAATTTTTGGTCTTCAGCTCTGAACACCATCAGGGGAGACATCAGTTGGCAGCAGATGTGGAAAGCTATTCATGTTGGCAACCTGAACAGCTTGGCTGGGCAAGCTCGTGCAATACTTCAATAAATAAATAATAAATAAGGAGTCAGAACTGCATTAACTGAACAAAGATTTTCCTGTACCCGATTGGTAGTATTTTTTCCTGAGGTTACTGGTATTTTATATTAAAATATTTGGCAGAATTTAATATTTCCAGGTTTTCTGCTCCCCTCTTTATATTTGAAAACTTTGAATCTAATTATTTATGTGCAAAAAAAGTGGAAAACACCTAAGCTTCAACACAACCTTGGAAACATTAGCAAGGTTTCAGCTTTGTACTGAAAAAAAACATCCTAGGCTCAAGAGTGCAGTCTTTCCTAAAGAACCAGTGGTGTCTGGTATTCTTGTTCAGAGCTGCAGATTTCAAATATTAAATAATTTTTCCTGAAGTTGCAATCAGTGATTGGGTTTTGAAAATAGCAATTCAATTATGCTGAAAATTGGGGCATGCTATCTTGTAATCCCAGCAACTAGGTGAGTTTTATCGCAAAATATCATTGTGACAAAACTCTCCCCCCACACTATCTGCTTCCTCCTTGTGATAGTGCATGCTGATAGTTGTGAGTCAACAGAGTTTCCCCAGTGAAAAATAATATTTAATAAGACATAATTAAAATGTCTCTGCTTTTTCCTTTTCTAACTAATTAAAAAGATGTAAAGAATGACATTAAAATCTTCCATCTGGGGAGCTCCAGTGCATTTCCTCCTCTGAGGGCCACGCACAGTGATCTTGTACTCAGTGATCTGAGAAGGAGTTTTGCACTGGGATCAGCTCACAGCCCCCAGCAGCTGGGTGCTTCCAATGATAGTGTCAAAGAAAACTTCCCATGGCAGAGCTCCACTGGTTATGAAATATGGGTCAGCTGCTTTGGCTACGACTATTGCATGTCAGTTAGTATTTATCAAAGACGAAAATATCTTACTGCAAGAGAGTAGCATTTGTTCCACTAGTTCCAGAGACCAGTTGTGCATGGTTTGGATTTAGAACCACTAAATCGCTTTTGACTGTTTGAGGCTTAGCATCTATTTCAGCGCAGGCTGTGGGTTTCAGCACCAGGGAAGGGGGTGGGGAATTAAGTTACTCAAGAGGTTGTATATAGGGTAAGGATCCCTTAATACCTAGAATAACCATTTGTATTACACATATGATTTCACGGGCTGATAACTGTAACCTGAAGATTAGTGCTCATCTGTCTGAATAGCAGATGTGAGCCTCTACCAAGTTTTGGTAATCTGAAATCATGTCATACTGTACAACACCCTATACATCAACCCTGAACCATCTTGTGAAGTTTTTGGACACAGGGAGTTTGTTCTCTTGGAGCCAGAGGTATGGAAGTAGAAGTAAGCAACCCTGTGTGCCTCTAGTGTGGATGTGTGTGTCCCAAAGCCTGGAGAATGAGCAGGAAAACTTCCAGTTGCTTCGGCAGCCCTTGGGTCAGGCACCATTTAAATATCTTGACCTGGTGTCTTACTATGAGAGCTCAATGTGTACATCCATGTGTAGGTAGATATTTTCAGACTTGACTTAGTTATTAATAACGACTAGATAACTGTAAATAACTTCAGATGGTTGTAAACGTTCTGTATGATGAAAGATATGGGAAAATGTCCAGCAACCACAAACTTCCAGAAGCTTTGCTGGTGAATATGACTAAGCAGACTGCACCTTCTGGTGCCTTCATTGAATCTCATTTCTTCAATGATTTGGTTGAACTAATCCTTTTGCTTCCAAATACCTCCTTTTTGTGTGTGAGAAAGCTTAGAGGGAGGACAGGGAAGAAGACAGATGTGAGGGATATTAGTATACGTTATATCAATTCCTATAGCTTTTCTGCAATGCAGACTATTCAAAAATTCCTTCTTCGAATAAGAGAATTTAGTTACTAAATGTCAGTTTTCCCATCCCAACAACTATGATATTCTCATATTTCTTAAAAAAATCAACCTCCTGAGATAAAGTATTGCTGTGGACTGGTAATAATTGACTTTTTAATGTTAACTACCATAGCTTGAAATGTTCTATGGGCTTTGCATCATTGTTTTTGCTTCTTTATATCATTAGTGCCCTTAAATTTTATGAGCAAACTTTTGTTCCATTGAGGGTGGTGGTGGCAAATTGCCCGTGCCCGAGAGAAATACTTAGCCTGCAAATAAGTGTACATAAGCGGAACAAGAAAATGGATTCATATGAGCCCATTCACAGTAGTGTGTGGCTGCATTTTCAGTGACTCAAACAGAAATGGCTTGTTCATTATCAGCAGAAATAGCTCTGGTCATGGTGGGATAGTTTCAGGGAGAAGGCAGCTGGCTGCAGGCCACCTCCAAGTGCTTTGGTGGGATCAGCTCTATGGAAGCGCTTCCTTCACCTTCCTTTCAAAAAAATCTGCTAGTTGTTGAAAATGATGTATATACTGGAATTCCTAGCATTGCTGTGAATTATGTTTTTATATAGTCTTCGTTCTTTGACAAATAATCATCAAGACATGATGAAAATCCTTCAAGAGTCATTGTTTTCTTTGAATCATAGAATCATTAGGGATCGGAAGGGACCCCAAAAGATCATCAAGTCCAATCCCCCTGNTATCATTAGATGACCTTGAGAAGAGCCTGGCTCCATCCTCCTGACACCCACCCCTCACATATTTGTAGACATTAATGAGGTCACCCCTCAGCCTCCTCTTCTCCAAGCTAAAGAGACCCAGCTCCCTCAGCCTTTCCTCATAAGGGATGTGCTCCCACTTCCTTCATCATCTTTGTTGCTCTACGCTGGACACCCTCCAGCAGCTCTGTATCCTTCTTGAACTGAGGGGCCTGGAACTGGACACAATACTCCAGATGTGGTCTCACTAGTGCAGAGCAGAGGGGGAGAAGAATCTATCTCTATCTGCTAACTACCCCTCTTCTGATGCACTGCAGGATGCTGTTGGCCCTCTTGGCCACAAGAGCACATTGCTGGCTCATAGTCATCCTGCTGTCCACTAGGACCCCCAGGTCCCTTTCTCTTGCACAGCTCTCCAACAGGTCAGTCCCCAACCTATATTGGTACCCAACTAGACTCTGTCCTATTGACCACTGCTCTCTGGCTTCTATTCCGCAGCCATTTCACAATCCACCTCACTACCCAATCATCCAGTCCACACTGCCTCAGTTTGGCCACAAGGATGCTATGCAAGACTGTTTCAAGTGCCTTCCTGAAGTCAAGATAGACCTCATCCGTGGCTCTGCCATCATCTATCCACTTGGTTATGCCCTCATAAAAGGCTATCAGGTTGGTGGTCAAGCATAACTTCCCCTTGGTGAAGCCATACTGACTGTCCCTACTGACCCTTTTGTCCCTGATGTGCCTAGAGACAGCATCCAGGACTCTTTCCATCTCCTTTCCTCGGATTGAGGTCAGGCTGACCGGCTTATTGTTACCTGGGTCCTTCTTCTTACCCTTCTTGAAAATTGGAGCGACATTTGCTAACCTCCAGTCCCTAGGCACCTCTACTGATCCTGGTGACTTAGAAAAGATGAGGGAGAGTGGCCTAGCAATGACTTCCGCTGTCTCCCTTAGCATGCGTGGGTGCATCCCATCAGGACCCATGGATTTATGTTCATCTAATGTTGCTATGGCACACAGAAATCATGGCTGTTTATCATGCTGATTTCTCTGGTGCATTGATTCGGCAACCACGTCACCTATATAAGATAATGCGCTCAGGAAGAAACCTTCTGGGTCAAACAAATGACTTGGATAAGCTATCAATATTTGACTAAGAGGCTGTATTGGAAACACACCCACTTAGCTGGAATTAAAAGACTAGTATTTAGGACAGGCAATATAATTCAACTTGACAAATTAGCTAAATATTGACCAGAGGTGGAACAGCAGCAATGATCGGGCTGAAGAGAAAATCACACTCTTGCTTTTCTGATTGAGCATATCCAGGATTTTCCTACCCAGAGTGAGTGACTGTAGGAACCTGAGTGAGCCAGCCCAGTATAATGACCTGCATGGCTTAGCATTCCCTCCATTGCTAAAGGTAGGTCTGCTCTCCCAGGAGGCAGCTGCTGTAGGTGCAGCACCTCATGAGGCAGCTGGGTGGATAAATCCAAGCTGATTTAACTTCAAGGGGGTGTTTTTATCATGTGTCGCACACTTGCACTCGGGCTTATACTGTTCCAAATTCAATGAATAAAATCAGGCAGTGAAACATAATGTGGTATGTGTTCTACCTTGTAAATCTGCACGATTATGCACGTGTGTGTGACTATTTAAAAATGTTTATTTAGTTGATAGAATTATTATAAGACTGTGTTTAAAAGCAGCTATTAACTAATGGAGAGATCTCATTGTCAGGGGTATTAGGAGATTACAGCTTCATTTACCATAATGCACAGAGATAGTCCAAGTGTTCTGCTTTGTGTTTATGTGTTTGTTTAAATTTATTTACATACTTTAACCCATTCCCTAGCATTTTATCTTTCAACAAAATCCTTTTCTAATCCAAAAGGTTGGGCAGAGATGCTGCTCCACATGAGAACTGAAGAGCTATGTAAATAAAATGTGACATATTAACTGCCTCAGATTCCTGTCGGTTCATATTTGGAAATAAGAAAATGCAGTGTAGATATGGGAAACAGCCGTGTTTGCTTTTCCAGCAGGGTAATTAGTCAGCAGCTGGAACTTTTGAAACAAAATAGCAGGAGCCAATCACCTTCTCTCTATTCCCATGGCAGTAGTGAAATTAGGACATAAAGGAAAATAAGAAAAATATGTTGGCATTTTGTGTTATTAACACGGATGATTTTTAAAACAAATAACATCTGAACTAAAATGCAATAAGCACACAAAAAAAGTGAGCAGCAAAGTACTCACTGTTTATTTTAACATGTAGTCTCCTTGGGAGACGTTTCTGAAACATGTGATGATATAGATGTCAGATATTGATCATTATGTACCCCCAGAACTAGAGCATTGTCCTGCACGATTCCAGCATGCCATATGGCCTCAACATACCATGCAATTCATTAGCGAACATATTACAGCTTTATATAGCCTCAGAGAAATGTGGCAACATGTGATGTAATGCTCATGGACAGTAGTTTGTTGCCTCATTTACCAGTGCTTTAAATAGAATGATGCTGGCCACATTAAATTTTATGTTTGTTGCTTCTAAGGCTGGGAAATTCTCTGCACTCATTTTTTTCTAGCAGTCCCTCTACAGAGGGATTATTATATGAGAAGAAGAAGATTACAGAAAGAGGGAAGTCTAACATATATATATATGCACACTGATGTATAATCGACAGCGCCTAGTTCTGCAAACAGTGGGTGCAATACTGAATTCCTGATTTGTTCTCAGGCTGAAATCACCGGCACGTTCTTGATAAAAAACTTGGAGCCTCTCCTGTGGTGTTATAGCCAAGGTACCAAACTGAGAAGGAAGCCATATGTGACACTGTTTGATTAAGGATTAATATGCTCTGACTTCATCTCATTAGGAAAATGTAATCATTTTGCTGCCTTACAGCATGATAACCATTCATATCTGGACCAGCTTCAGGTCACTAACGTGTAACAATCACTAACACCAAACTCAGCTTTCTTTTTGAGTTTTGTGTATGTTTTCTGCGTGTACTTGGGCATATTGAGTCCATGTTTCACCGTGTAATGCAGCCAACATTTGGTAAAAAATGAGAAGCATTCGTTGATTATGCATTGGACACATCCTGAACCCTTCCACATGTCAAGCTGCCTGGGTGTGACTCACTGTTGGGTGACAGGAGTTTTCTGCTGTTGCAGCTTTACTGAGATCAGGGGAGTTACTGCAGCTTAACCCAGAATTGCACAGTGGTGACATCAGTCTTGTTAATCCAGGAGGGAATTCTGCACATGGAAAGGCTTCCAAATGGAATATAGTTTTTCAGAAAGGAAAAATGAGGCTTGGAATGCAATCCGATATAAGGAACTGACATTGTAATATGTAGCAGATAATGGAATGGCATCTTTTCTACAAACAAATTAGTTAATACAATTCAAATTACCTATTTCACAGAATGATTAAGAATACATGCTTGGGTAAGGGCAGATGTGATTTAAAGGAAATACTCAGAGTTACTGGACAAATTATCATATAACTTTTGTGTTCAAATTCACTTGGGTAGAATTTGACCCTCTTGGGGCAAGTGTCTGACTGTGGGTTATATCTACTCTGTGCTGCTGGTGGTGACCTCATGTTTCTGCTTTCCTTGTGCTTATGCAGAAGGGAATGCAACTCTGGATCTCCCACTGGGGATTCTTAATATAGAGAGACTGCTTCTATGTGCCCTTAAGCCTCCAAAAGGACAGAGTTTTTCTTTAAGCAAAAACTTCATTTAGAAGAGCAGAGAAAATAAATAGCCCTCAAAAAATCTAGGAAAGAAAATCTGCAGATAGAGACCGAAACAGAATTGAATGTTCTCAGGCATGTTCCTTGCCAAAGCACCAGCTATAACACAGAAAGGTAAATGACTGGCAGAAGTGTGGACATAGAGGACTGTCTTCTGGGAGGGATGCATAGAGCTCCCACATATGTTCCCCTGCATCAAAGCTGTGCAAATACTTTGGAAATCTGATTATAAAACCCAGAGATTATCAGTCCATTCTCCAGGGAAGAGTCACGAAGGCCATACAGGACAGTCAGTACAATGAGCAGATACATTATCTTTTGGCTTTTATTGAAAGAAGAATAATTTCTTTTGCAAACAGAGCCCAGCTGTCTCATGAGTGCAAAATACCCCAAATTCATTCCCTTGGCAGTTCTTGACAAACGCTGCAATAAGCCTTACCAGGAGGAAGTACGTATGCCGGTGGACAAAATGTAGCTTAAGATTAAATTGGCACAATATTCAAAGCTTTCTTGTTTTTCATTGCTCTAAGTGGACAGAGTGTGCTCAAGTGTTACTTTGAAAAGAAAAGCTCGATTAGCAGAAAGAAGACAATGAGACAAGCCCCTCACTTCATGCCTAGCTCCAAAAGAAGCGCAGCACATACTGATGTGCAGACAATTTGCCATAGCATCCCTTCTCCTTGGTCACATTCTTTCCAAAGCAAACCTGATCAGCTTAGAAAAATGGTTCAGGTTTGCAAAACTGGGTTATCAATCCCTGAGTTTAAAATAAGGTTAATAAAGAGACAAGAATACCCAGGAGGTTGTGCCAAGTTGGCTAGAAACGAAGGAAGTATCAGGAGATTTTTGTCATTTAGAGAAGGAATCTTACAATAACCACTGCTAGGGACCTCATTCCATGCATACTTGAATGATAGCTCTCATGTGGCTTTGAATCTGAATGCTGACTCCATTCTCATGTTGAATCCAGAGCCCAAATATATTTTCTCTATCCCATTTTTTCCCAGGCATCGTTAATTAATAAGATCTGTGTGCGTTCCAATCCAAGCTCCAGATTTTGACATCCTATGGACTTCAGCTATTTAAAGCACAGTTCCCATGGATAAGTCATAGTAAAGAAAGAGTCAGCAGGAAGTTATCATTTGTTGCTCAAAAAGTAGTGAGTGCTAAATTAAATAAATACCATGTCTTCTTAATGTTCTGTCACACAGATTAAAATCAGATAGAGCTTTTATTGAACCTGGCCCAGAGGTTGTGAAATAAAATAAATATAATGAGGTTGATTTGATTCTCCTGCTTGGTTCACTGTAGTCAGAGAAAGAGTTTGCTTGTGAAGGCCCAGGAAACATTTTGAACACCTCCAGAAATGTATCTAATCTGCACCTCAGAAACTTATAAGAAAGTATTGTAGTTTGAATGATCAAACCTAACATATTCTTTAGTCAGCTGTCACCTAATATCTTACTACTATTTATGCATGAAAGTCCTGGAGCTATTCTGTGTCACTGAACTAGACCAAATGTTTGGCAGAGGTAGGGGAATTTTAAAATTTAGAAGATGCTCCTTTTGTTGTCTGGTTTTGTTTAACTATGGAACAGAAGCTAGAAAGGGACAAAATTTTACTTTTTGATAAAATGGGTGAAAAAAGGCATTTAAATTTTCTGATGTGAAGCAAGGTAGCCTGGGTTTTCACGCCGGTTTGGAAAAGAACTCAACATCTGTTTTGGCTGTGTTTTCCATTGTGTTTTTTATCAGTGTAAACAAAGCCAAAGAGAACAGCAAAGATGTTGTAAGAACAGATTTCTAAGCCAACTTCACAAATTGGCTTTAAAAGTGATTAATAACCGCTCAACATAAGCAGGCAATGTAATGTAATCACATTTGGGTAGGACACAAAGGGTTTCTTCAGCCACTCTGTGCAAATGCTACAGAAAACAGTTTTCTTTAGCTACGTTTTATGTTTCTGTTTAAGTTCCCTTTACAATTGAAAGGAATTTTGCCCTGGAAAGAACCACGGATTTGTCCATTAATGCAGTATGTTATCCTCAAGTAGAACAAGCCATCTTCCCATAAAGAAACTGGGACGGCTGGTTCTGTGTAGTGATATAATACTGATCCAGTTGCTGCACTTTCTTGATATTCCATTGCTGTGTAGCTCTCACTAATCATATCTCTGCATAGGGTATAGTTTCAACTTAGGCTGAGTTTTGAGGGCAGAATCTTTGCAACTTGTGTTTTCTTTGGATTGCGGTCTGATCCTTAGCCCTGGCTAGGACAGAAATAAAATTGCATGGCAACTCCTTCCTGAGATTGGGGCTTTAAAATCCAATTTGGGGATTTTAGTTCTGAAATGTGACTTGAATCCTTCTCAAACCTCTCCATCTACTGTGTTCATTTTCCTATGTAATCCACTCTCCGGTCTCCAAAATATGACATAAAATGATACTTAAAATGATGTATTATATGGAACATGTTTAATATCTTCAAAGCTTAATAGGAAAATAAACTCTGGAAATGGCTCTGTGTTTTCAGAATTGAGAACAGCAGTGCTGTGTGTCAGCAGTGTATAGTAAAAGAAATTTACTTCTAAAAATAAAAAATATCAAAGATTTTATTTATTTATTTGTGCATAAATGTTGTACTAAAGGCTCTTTACATTCCATATGAGACTAGAGAATGGCTTTGTGAATTATTGTCTGTCTGCAGAAAATAATCAAGCAGCACTGTACAGGTAAAACTGTTGTCACATATAATGGGCTAAGCCTGTCTGACCCTTCAGCAAATCGCCCTAGATAGTGATTGTCCCTCTGTCACTGCGGTTTGCTGCGATTCCATATGGTCTATGTGGACACTGCCAGACATATGGGAAGAGAAAAGCTTGGATTGCACACAGGATGACAGGCCAGCTAAAGCCTTCAGATATTCTCCAATAAGGTCCAGTTGGCTCAAAGGGTTTGTTTTAATCCATATCACATTAGAATGTGTTGATTGTCAGGTTAGTCACTGCAGACATTTTGAGCCTTTTTGACTTATTAGTGTACGTTTATTTTTAATTCATAGGTATCCAAAAGCAGAGAAGTTATTTAGAGTATGCAGTCACAAGCACAGAAATCAATTGAGTTCTTCCATAGTTTCAATCAAACAAACATCTGTTTGGCAAAATATTTGCTGATCAATGCCAGAACCTAATAAGACACAAGCAGAAAACACTGACTGGACAAGATAAAGATAAAATAGGACAGTGAATGCCCCTCTTAAACGTGGATATTCCTCTTAACTGCTGTTGATAGTTGGGGACATGATTTTAAAGATGTTTTCATAGCTAGCAAACATTTACTTAAGGGCTTTACTGGTCTGCTGGGGGCCTAGACTCTATGACATGTGCCTGTGGACCATGAAGACTCTGGTGCTCCTTGCCCTGTGCACACACAGCTTTACCTGCATTTATTAGCATCACATCTCTTTTTCTCAAACCTGAACTTTTGCTCCACATACTATAATGCACACATATCTCCACAGATGCCAGTACTGTTATTAATTTTCTCGCTCATTTACCAGTAGCAGTGGTTTTCACCAGACCAGATCTTGGCTGTGTTTCCTGTGGGATTGTTTTTCAAATACAACATCCCAAAATCACATTTCTGGCATCAGCCAAACCTCTGTGTCCCTTGGCGCTCTCGTCACGATCAGTCACCAGAACAGACAACTGTGCTACCAGTGTCAGTCCATGTTTTCCTAACTCATATCCATTTACACCAGTTCTCTATATTGCACAGAGTTCAACCATAGCTTGACATGAGACATTTATTTAGAAGCCACCAAAATATCTATGAATAACTTGTCTGTGAAATATTTTGTCACAGTAATCAGAACCTCTTTATCTTTCCAGGGAGGCGTTAGGAAGCCTAGCAGAGCTGCTAATGTCTGGAGATTGTGTTATTTGAGAGATGAGTTAATGCAATGGCATTTTGAATGTAATGACCTAAATACTCTTTCAGCTGGCTGTAAAATAAATGGACAAATGAAGCACATTGTTGTTTATGCTTCGATGTGTAATGCTTTAATATCTGTCACGTTTGGTGACAATGACTTCAGCTTAACCCATACTTTTAATAACTCCATTGCCAATCTTAATTAGAATTTTATAATCCTGAGAAAAATCTATCAGGAAGGTTTCTGTTTTGGTCCTATATTTTTTGAACTCATCAGCCTGTGACTGAAGTTAAGAAGTTTGGTGCCGTGCTCTGCAGTTCTCCCTAGTGCTTCTGTTGGGCTGGGATACATCAAGGGTTGAGCTAGAGCCATACTTTTCAGCTGTCTCTCAGCACTTTATGTAACCTTACTGTCACCAGCCCAGAGATGATGTACGAATGCTCTGTCAGTTCCTAACTGTGAACAACAGAACTCAAAACCTCACCCCGAATGGATTTCAAATTCCACAGGACCCAAAACCTGATCCTGCAGAAAGGTTCAGTGAAGTTTTTCTTTAGGTAGGGGCATACCTTGATCCCATCAGGATGTAGTCTAAGCTTTAACTGCAATGAGGATCAGCTCACAGCCAGATTTGCAAGGGAAGGAGGAAACGGTTGAGTAAATTCTGCTCTGTTCTCCTAGATGGCATTTAGGACTAGGGCCCATAAAAGTCTGGGTATTGCAATGTCTGACCTCTGTGGCTATGGAGCCCAGAGCCCAGTATGAGGCGTAGGGTTTTTTGGTCTTAAGCAAAGACTCCCTCCCATCCTTTGTAGCAGTGTCCTGCCCAGAGGATGACGCTGCATAACGTATGTTCTGTGTATGGTCTTGACTGAAGGTCCCACTGGAACTGGAAGCTTGCATTTTTACCTGTAAATTTTAACCCTGGCAAATACTTTGTGGATTGTAGCAAGGGAACAATTAGTATAAGAACTGTGGAGTTCAGGTCCTTTCATAACAATCTGTGTGAAGTGCACAACTTCATGGATAGACATGTTAAGGAAATATATATAGATATATATATAGGTGTAGCTAATGCACAGCATTTATTGGAACATGTCTCAATAAGTCTTCCTCTTACAGGATATGTAGCTATAAGGAGAAGGGAGAGTAGGAAATTATAAGTGGAAAGTCTTTTATTTGCCAAAGCTCCATGTTTCAGGCATCTTACATAGTCAGTTATATACTGAACAAAGACAGGCCAGGAATAGAAAATCTGGCGAGCATCACCAGGGCTTTTCTGTTCTTGCTTGACATTAATCTGTGCTTTCTTTACACCCTGATTATCAGTTCTCAGTTACTTTTTGTGCTCCCAACTTGGAATTAAATGCAATGAACCATGTTTAAGAATCAGAATTCATTCTGGCTGACAGATGCACTGGTTACTCTTTCTGTGTTGTGCACAAAGCCGTGTGATCTGCTCAGAGGTACCTCCCGTGAGCAGAGCTAAGGCCCCAAATGGATCTGTGGAGCTGGAGATGTGAAGTTGAAGATACTGCCTGTTCAACACCAGAAATAACATGGGATATTAACAGCACAGGTCTCATATGTTATTAATAGTTTCCTTGGTTCTGTCTTAATTACACAAAGCAGTTACACATCTTCTGGTTCCCCATTCCACAGACTAATTTCCAAGCATAGGCTCCTTTAGACTCTTTCAGTGTATGCTGCATGAGCAAATAAATGGTGGCAGCTTTATAAAACCCTTGTCACTGTTCCAGCATTTAAAACCTCTATTTATCCAGGATTCAGCAAAGACAGAAATTACTTTCATGACAGACCTCTACTAACGCTCCCCTCCAAAGCTCAGCTCCTTGCAATACCATTCATTAGTTCAGAAATTTATGTCTACTGTATATTGGCTTCAGGCAGACTACAGCAAACACTTATAATGAAGGAAAACTTGGGTTTTCTCCTTGATCCATGTAAGTCAACATCCGATGTTATCTTGGAGATAGCTAACAAACATTGAGTTTAAAATAGAACAGCAATGAGCTGCTTCCCCTGGTCACAGCTTCCTAGTGTGCTGCTGTGCACCCAGGGGGGTTAGTCTTCAATGTGAATATAAATATGGCCAGGGGATTATAAAGAAGAGGAAGTCTGAATGTAAACAAAATAGAAAAACAGCACAAATAGCATGGCGAGTTACCAGGAAATGACAGCATTTGTAAAGAGCACTGAAAAAGGAAAGAGGAGAGGGCACGGGTGAGTGCAGTGTGCCAGCGGACACAAGCTCCCTTGGGGAGAAGGGTGAGGGTGGGATGGGAGTCCTGTGACCTTTCTTCCCTCCCCATCCTAATGAGAAGCTCTGCACACTGAGCAGCATGGAAGTCTGCATCAATCTGTGGTTGAGAGAAACTTGCAGGGTATTTTACCAATGGAATCTTTACATTTTAAAGCATGTGAAATGGGACTCTAACTCACAAAAGGCACCTGAGTATCATGACAACTCAAACGTTATTTCTGGCTTGTTGTGCTGTTCCTCAGTTTGGAAGCCATCAGCCTCTTGCAGGCTAGGGAGTGATTTTATCTTGCCTGGGGTCAAGGACCTCACTGCAAGTACCTCTGTCTGCTTTCTTTGCAAATACAAATTATATGCAGTCTGCCCATCTCCTAAGTCTTGGCTAACAAGGTTGTAGCAGTGTGCCATGATGCGAGCATGTCCTCAAAGATGTCATGTATTTAAATCACCTCACCAGTACAATGTGTTGCTTTAGCTGGATAGGCAGAGATCCTTAGAGCATCACTGACACTGCAATGTTCCGTCACGCCGTGAGGATCTAAATACCAACTAGTCTGTGACTGTAGGAACGACTAACACAAACCATGGGGTCTGGAATAAATATAATATTGTTCATTTGTTAAAATGCTTAGGTAATGAGGAAGTAATTCTTTTCTACCACAGACTGTTTTGCAAAATGCATTTACATGATTACTATATTGGTTCATCATCTCTTTGTTACTATAGCTAGGGATGTATCACTTTGAAAATCTCCACCTTTAAATACTTCCAAAGGCCCTAAAGGACAGACAGCAGCTTCTCTACAGCTGGAGGTTGTCTGTATTCAGCAAGGGGCTTCACTGTGTCTGAAGGTGCAGAGCGGTCAGGCTTTGCTCTGGTGAAGAAAGGCACATCTGTATTTGCCCAGCCATGTTTATCGGTTCACTGATCTGTTCTGACCTGGATAACAAGAGGTTACAGTGTTAGAGTGTTTTATACAAAAAATAATCCACTCTATGATGAGTGAATTCTCTCCTCTCATACTGTAGATTATGAGTATCAGCACAGTTTCTGCACAGGATCTGTATCAGCATGTACTGTACTGATTATTACCTGCTCTAGGGAGACTTGCTAAGTTGTCTCTTTAACTTTTAAAGCAGTATTTGAAATGCGTAAACAGCTCTAATTTGTATTACTGGGTCAGCCTTGTGGATTGTTTTCTAGAGTAAATAAATTAGGCGGTCTGCAGATGAGCAAGTATCTCCTAAAGTGAGCTGCAGCCTACATAAAACAAGTGACCTTCAGAGGAGCACGGTAGCTTTACTTACTGTAGGTATTTCTTACTCAGTCTGCATAAATGTGACTATTCTGCAGGACAGATGACATACATTGCTTTGGTTGTTCTGTGCAGTCCCAAAGAAGCTCTGGGAAAGCAGGTAGTCAAATCAGAAGTGTAACCAAGGTTTGTAAGCTTTTTTCCATCTGTTGTTTGGATTTTACATGAAGGAAAGGAGGCTTGGCTTGAGTTTTTAGTTATTTGTGACCACCAAAACTCAGATACTTTATTATCCTGCATCATAGGTCTGTTTGTGAGCTTGGCACCCTTTCATTTGAAATGAAGTGGAAAAGCTCCAGCACTGTGTCTGGTTTGCGGTTTCATTACATAACTTTGAAGCTACCATAATCTACGGTGAATTTTCACTAAAATAAGCTACATATTTCCTCAGAGTCAGTGAAGAGAGTAATAAAATGTGGATTAGCTGCTAAAAACTCATATGAAAACTTACTTTCAGTATGCAGAAGGGAAAGAAAATGATTACTCTGTCTCCATGATGAAATGGAAAGAAATGATTTTAAAATAATCTCAGTCCTTTTCCCGCTATCTCTAATGTCCACAATACTCTGTGTGCTTTGTCCTAGTATTGGATACAGAAAGCTCATGAATGATGAAACTTCGCAGGCACAGCTGTGATGGCTTCACCCCTTCATGTGTTCCTAGGAAGGTTAAATAAATAAAACAAGTAGTCAGTAGCTGGTTCTGGCATTCCTGCTGAAAACCAGGATTTTACACCCTCTCAGCAATGTAAGGGTGAATTTATTACAAGAAAACTCCACAATAAAAACCCCAAAACTAAAACTTTTCTCTGTACTACAGAAAAATATTCTCAATTCCTCAACTTCTTTGAAAGTTCTTGTCTTCAGGAAGCACGGGGCTGTATTTCAGTTCCTTTCTCTTATTTAAAAGGTGTTTAGATTATGCATTGCATCTACAATTGTGGTGATGGCTGCCATATGGCTTTAGAATATACTGATGATTCAAATATCAAGCATCTCTAAGTTTTGGGTGGATATTGTATTGTTAACTCCCAAAAAGCCCTTGCTGGCAATGACAACACAGTGATGTCACACTCATGTGAAGTATCTGAACCAGTATCACCAGACTTCTTTGTAATCTCTCAAAATTTCCTGGGTACTCTTCTACACTCATTTTCTCTCTATTAATTCACTTCAAAGCATGAGATAATTGCAAGTTTTGACGTGTCCCGATATGATAGGTCACTAAAATTTTCTGTTTCTCTCCAGTGTATTTGTTAGCCCTTCAGTTTGTTTGTGAGCAAATTTGACCATGGTTGAACCTACATCAAAGGGAGCATTCAACAAAGCACTACTCGTTAGCCCCTAAATTCATTGTTTGTTAGCTGACTTACATTCCTGCAGAGCAGTCCCAGCAGACAGAGAGGCACTGAGACAGCCTTGGCAGGGCTGAAGGGACTCTGCTGGAGGACTGATGAATGCATAATTGATGCTTTCTACGGCATGATGGCCTCCTCTTTTAGTTGCACTCCACTGAGTGGAGCTGCTTGTGCACTTGTGGAAAGTGCTCATTGGCAGCTAATTTCTAAGGTTCACCCACAGTGAAGGTTGCAATGCAAGCTGTGGGAAATACACCTGGCTAAACCAGTGAATGATTTCATGACTCATAGTATTGATTATTATAAAACACGCATCGTAGTGGAGCTGATTAGCCTGAAAAATCTACAGGTGAAGCACCAGTCTGTGTAGCAACATATGTTGTCATGTCCATTACTCTGGTTCTCCATTGCCTAGGCTGACTCTATTGAGTAGAGCGATCAGGTCAGGGTGTTCACCCCTCATCTTGAAAACTCACCTGTTGACTGGTCCTTGCTGCCTTTGAGATAATTTTTCCTTTCATGACCAACATCTTCCAAAAAGCTGCATCCCAAATTGCAGAGAAGCTATTTTTTGAGATTGTGGGAAATACAGTTTTTTCCAGAGGCCATTAAAGGTCAAATTTATTTCTTCGGTTTTAGATTTACATCACTAATTTCATCCCACATACAACCTACTCAGCTGGCTGAGCTGAGTACACAAATGGACATACAGCAAATTAGGCTCTTTCTCCTGTTCAATGGGAACATGAAGTAGATGGTTTAATATTCTCCCTTTAGAAATCCCAAGTTTCTTAGATAAGCTGGTGGAGAGGAGTAGATTGCTGCTCGGGAAAAAAAGTATGAAACAAGCAGGTGGTTTTCCATGATTTCCAATATCTGTCTGTCAGCTGGCATATGTGTGTGTATGGACTGTGAACAGGGGATACTAAGGAGTCTCAGCAGTTCTTTCTTCATATCTTTTGTTCTTTCATGCTTACTTTGTTTGAAGCTATCTGGCTGCCATCACTGAAGACAAAAGTGTTAATTCTTGCAAGCAAGTAACAGATGTAACCTATTACTGTTTTTTAATTAACATAAAAGCCTGAACTGTGGAAATATTTTCACTCCTAGTGATACTGATCTGAGAACGTGACTACAGTCCTGACTGGCAAAGATTTCTGTGTTTATTTAGAAAACGTGTAATCTGCTGTCCTCAGTGCAATCAGTTCCCTCTGATTCTCATGTCTGGATAGCAGCAGTGCTGTCACCTCCAGGAAACATACTGCCTATCACCAGGTGCTTAGTGTCACCTTGCAGCTGGCATTTCAACATGAACCATCCTTCAGAGACATCAGTCTTATAGTTCTGCATTGGGGTAAGGTCGGTCAGGTGGCTGTTCACAGAGGACTTTCTATTTGTCATCTATAGAGATATGTAAGGTAGGAACAAAAAAGGACAGTCTCAAAACACAATGCCACGGGTTCAGTGGCGTACAGATGTTAACTCTTTGTTAGAGATAGAGCTTTGCATAAATCAGACCCAAACAGAGTAGTCTATTTTGAAAGTAGGTCACATATGTGGTTCAGGGTCCTGGCTGAGCTTGTGTGATGTGCATGGTTTTCTTTGCTACTTCTTTGAACTGAGTAGCTGGTACTGAGGGAAGATGATACAGAATGATTGTTCTTTCATGAACAATGTTAAAGTTGCAAGGTGATATTAAAGGCCATGCTCTTTTCCAGATCAACTTTAATGCATATGAAAGTGATAGCCAAAGCCTTTACCTTCTTATTGTTCTCAAAGCACTGAGCTGTGAAATAATGCTTACAACTGATCGCAGATGCATAACACAGTCCACCTAATGTGATAAAACTCCTCTTGGTATAAGACATAATTACACAAAATCCAAATGCAAGCATACGATGTGTGTTCTTTGTAAATTGGATAATAAAATAAATGGTCATTGTTACTTTAGGACTCCAGCGTTACTCACAAATGTCTATAAATCTTAATGGAATAAATGCAGTGTCTGAAGGTGGAGAATACTAGAGCTTATTTTGGCATAAATTGCTTGATTATTGGAACTTCCTATTAGAATTTGCCGTAATGCTCATTTATGGAAATAATTAGAAACAAACTCTTCAGATCCACTTTGCCAGACTAATCTTCTTTACAAATTGCCACTTGAAAGTAATTTCTGGCTCTCTGTTCTCAGAAACTTTATCACAAGGAAGAAATGCAATATTGGGTTTGAAAATTAATACATGATAATCTTCTGATGAGTGTTGGACAGTACATAATGAGCTTAGGCTTTTGCAAGCAACTGAATGAGAAAAATGTTGCAGAAATGAAGTAGGAAAGCGGGGATGAGTTTGAATGCTTTTGAATTAAGTTTGCTGCCTTAGAGGATATGTAGAGCTCTAGTATCTGACTTACAGTTCAACAGAGTAAACGATGGTGTGACTCCTTGGAAAGGTGTATTCAGTTTTTAGGGAACTAGGGTTGAATGGAGGTGTGGTCAGGAATAGTTTTCTTAGAGACTTGAAGAAATGCTACAGTGTTGTACCCTGCCTTATACTGCCATAAGCCATAAGTACAACATACATATTCTCTTTTCATAGAATCATTAGGGATCGGAAGGGACCTCAAAAGATCATCCAGTCCAATCTCCCTGCCACAGCAGGATCATCTAGGTCAAGTTGCACAGGAACATATCCAGGTGGGTCTGGAATATCTCCAGAGAAGGAGACTCCACAACCCCCCGGGCAGCCTGTTCCTATGCTCCATCACCCTCACTGGGAAGAAGTTCCTTCTGATATTTACATGGAACCTCAGCTGTTCCAGCTTGCACCCATTGCCCCTTGTCCTATCACCACATGACAGTGAGAAAAGCCTGGCTCCATCCTCCTGACACCCACCCCTCACATATTTGTAGACATTAATGAGGTCACCCATCAGCCTCCCCTTCTCCAAGCTAAAGAGACCCAGCTCCCTCAGCCTTTCCTCATAAGGGA
>VZRI01007117.1:18612-28824 GCA_013397515.1 Upupa epops | reverse complement strand
TGCCCAGCTCTCTGGCCTGTCCAGGTCTCACTGAATGACAGCACAGTCTGCTGGGGTGTCGGTTACACCACCCAGCTTTGTGTCATCAGCAAACTTGCTGACAGTGCATTCTAATCCTTCATCCAAGTCATTAAGGAATAGATTAAGGAGGACTGGTCCCAGTACTGATCCTTGGGGGGCTCCACTAGATAGAGGCCTCCAACTAGACTCTGTCCCATTAACCAATACTCTCTGGCTTCTACCGTGCAGCCAGTTCACAATCCACCTCACTACCCAATCATCCAGTCCACACTGCCCCAGTTTGGCCATGAGACTGTGTCAAATGCCTTTTTGAAGTCAAGATAGACCACATCTATGGTTCTGCCATCATCTATCTACCCAGTTATGCCCTCATAAAAGGCTATCAGGTTGGTCAAACATGACTTGCCCTTGGTGAAGCCATGCTGACTGTCCCTCTTGTCATTTTGGCCAAAGACCTCTGGAAACATAGGTAATTAAAAAGGATGGATGCTGGAAGATAAATAGACTTGAATTTTCTGACTCCAGACAGAATACAAAGGGTTGAGCAATGTCCAGTGGCAGAGCCAACTTCTTAAGGCTCCTGATGCTCACTTTTTTATTACACCAGCTTTCACGGTCAGGCTTTGTCTCCAGTGGCCTGGCAGGGCAAAAAACTGAAATATCTCACTTAAAAACAAGCTTCACTGAAATATTTTTCAGATATTTCTCTGTAATGTTTGCTGTCTTTGATGAAAAGTACCAAAACGTAAAATATTTAGTCTCTTAGGTGTGACTGGATTGAAAACGATGCATAGATTTGTCAGTGAGTTTGAGCACTGTTGCGTTTAATGCACTGAACACATAAAAACAGGTTCTACCATCCTTTTATTTCCTTGTTTACTTGAAATGTAAACACAGATGTGAGTACACATCCCATTGATGCGGTGCTCATCAGAAATTTCTCATGTGCTTTCTTCAATACAAGAAAATACAGAGCTGCACAAGACAGAAGGCTCTAATATGCTTACCAAATGGAAGTGTTTCAGAGCATAACTGACTATGCCACTTGAGGGGGAGAAAAGAGCAGCAAACTATATCACTGCTCTGTGTTTTTAAAAGAATATGTGTCTTCGATTTCTTTCCGCATTAAAATGTAGTCTGCGATTGAGGTCATCTGGTAACACCACTGCCAGTCACACTATAACTCAAAGCAGACACCACCAGGAGCTTTTAAATGACATTTTTGTTTCTGCAGAGTAATTTCATGAAGGCCAGTGCCTCTCTGGAAAACACGTTGTCCTGTTTCTTCATCTTGGGCATTCTTCAGGTATAGCTATTGCAAATCTTCATCAGTTCCAATTAAATAATTTTTATCAGACCATATTTTACTTAAAATTAAGTAAAAGAATCTTGTGCCAGGTGCAAGAGTTTTCTCAGGTAGAAGTGACAGGCCAAACAAAAGTGATGTCCTGCAAATGTACTGCCTAGTGAGATGTGCCAAGATGGTCCCAAAAACCTTGAATCCCCCTATTCAGCGAGGAAGTGAAAAACTGAGGTTATAAATACACTGTAAATACCAGGATGATTAAAGGTGATGTGCAGGAACATTTCCCAGACTGTCTCAACACTGTCTCAGTACAGACCCTTAATAAAAAGGCCACTTGCTACTGGAGCTGAAGTCAAACTTCCAGTTCCTGACAGCCTGGGTGTCAGCTGTAAACAAGCAGTGTTACAGAATTATTTATAGACAGTGGATAAACACTTCACAGAACCACAAAGCAAATGGCATCCTGCAAGATCCTCATGTTGCCCAGCTGCACATTTCCTAGCTGCAAACACTTGTCCTAGCCTAGAGGTGTCTTCCTTTCTCTCCTCACTAGTTGTGCAACAAACTTAGGAGCCTCAGCTTAGTTAGGAAAAGCAGAGGGTGAGACTGTCCCTTTCCCTGGGATCTGCAAACTATTTCACTGTATGAATTTTATAGGAAGATATATGAATCTCCCTGTTTGTGGGATGGAGTACAACAGTACAACACCATGACCTGTCTGAGGACAATGTGAGCTTTAGACATTGATCTAGGTTTTATCCTAGGCACTGATCAGTACGTTAGCTCCCAGTAATTCACAGTTCCTGACTCCGTAAGCCATTTCTGGCATGCGGGAAAAGGTGGATTTGCCACAACCACTACCTGCAAATGACAAAAGATATTTTCAGGAAAGGTATGTTGATGCCAAACAGCACATCTTTTCTCATTACCTTACCGTGGAACTACCCACAGCTTGGGTTTCCTCGTTTCTAATGATGCATAGATGCCTCTTACTCATCATTCTGATTTTCTGCTCACAACTTATTCTCTTACTTTTTTTAACCCTTGAGTGACCAGGAATTATTTCTTGGGGATACACAAACAGTTTCTGCTACTTAGAAAGAACTCCAGGAGAGTTTTCATTTATAACCTTATTTCTTCATTTCAGGTTAAGATGGGTCTTTTTCTGTGGGAAGTTGCTAAGGTGTAAAAATCTTGTGAAAATATGTGTATATATATTGTTTTTCACCTTTGAATATTTCTTTAACCTCTTGCCAGATACGAAGCTTTTCCTCAAGGGTTTTCTATTTCAGCAAAATGACAGTAATAGGATCTGAAGACTGGAAACAATGGATTCTTCTACTGGGCTGGGAAGGGTCATATGGACATTTTTGTCAATTGTTACAGATGTAAATGATAGCTCTGCACTTCTCACAGGTTTGTTTAAGCTGCTGTGTATTCTATAGAAAAGAAAGATTCACAATACAGTTCTTACATCCTGCAGAACATACAATTTTCCATTAAATTTCATGCTTTTTCCAGAAAAGCTCATTCTGTAAAAAGGGGACAGTCAGGGGGAATAAACAGGGAAAAGGAGTATGAAGACCTCTATAGAAAATCAGACTTCGAAGCACTAAATATATATTACTAAAACTTAAAACTGGCCTCATTAACTCCTCTAAATTATGCAAGCATTAAGAGGATTCTTATTATTAATTAATGTAATTGTTTATACCCTTTTTTTGATAAGGGTTTCTATGTTTATTAATATATTTCTGCTATTCCAGCACTGCATTGATGGCACTCATTAAATGGAATGGCATTTGGCAATTTATCACACAGATTTAAAAACCCTTTCCAGATCACCTCTGCTCACCCTTCCTTTTGGAGAATTTTTGGCATATATCTGGGACACAATGAATCGCAGTTTTCTCGGATGCAGCAGTTCAAACCCTGTGTGCCTGAGCTGGATAAGGACGGCACATACTTGAGTGTTTAACTGCTAGTCTTTCCTTTGCTCTCATTTATTCTTATTTTGAAAGAGCTCTTTCAGGCTTCTGTGTTAATTCTAACTCCAGGGGAAAAAAGGGTGCTTAAAAATGTGGACTAGTGTAACAGCTTTGTTAAAGTCAATAATTGGCTTTACCTGACTGTATTTTATAAACAGTCCTCAAAAGGTGCTGCAGAAGAGCTTTTCAAATACTGAAGGCTCTATTATTCAACAGGATTGTAACATTAGCAATATACAGAATAATACATTCCCATTGTGCCTAATGAGGTTGTAAATTCCTTTGAGGGTTCTGGCAACATTATGAACCACCAGAGCAAACTTCTCTTTCTTTTTTTTTTTAATGTCACCAAAGTCAGGCCAATCAATTTATGCAGCTTTTGAAGCAGATTACTCCTTCAGAGATTGGTAGGTCAGCAGCCAGGGTACTGCCGACATCAGCCACGCTGTGTGGTAAGCATGCAGCATACAGCATGGAAGGTACAAAAGAATCATTCAAACTCCTGTTGCTTCTGAAATCTAAACCACTGTGTGAGAGGGTGTCATGTGGATTTTTTTTCAAGGGCCTTGGCAGTAGTGGTAATATTTTTATCAAAAACTGGTTTTTAATTAAGGTGCCTTTCCATTTCAGATATATTCCTGTGCAGCATATTCAGCAGTCCCGAGCAGGTTAATATAAGATTATGTGGGGAAGAGAGCAGTTGTTCTGCATAAAGATCCATACACCTCAGGGTGTGATTGTCCTTCAGTTACAAGCTGCATCTTAATGTTTTTTCCTGTTACTGCTGTTTTGAGAAATGCTTAGGCCAGCTAACATTAATCACTAATTGCATAAAAGTAAAAATTGCAGGGTGTTCTGTAGGAGGGCAGTAAAGATGATGAGGATCATTTATAAAGATTTTAAGGAAGACAGAAGATTGTGAGTGTTTTAAAGTTTTTAATCTTGTTATTTTAATGTGTTATTGTTTAAATCTTGTTATTTTTCTGCATTTTTGGTCCCTTCCCTTCTACCCAGGGTAGTAAAGGATATCACATCGTAACTTATTCACCACCACCCGATGAAGACCTCAACTGCAGAGATTGTGGCTGTGTGAGGCTTTAGATTTTAGAGTTGTCACGTGAACAGAATTTTTAAAAGCAACCCCTTGAATTTCTCTTTCCCTATTAATGCCATGGGTTTTATGAGTGTGTTTCTTCATTCCCAGAAACTTGCTGTCTTTTTGCTTTACTCCCTCAGCCAGAAATGGGAGAGATTTTCCTATCTAATATCTGTGATTTCTTTAGTTTGATCTGCCATGGTGGAAACATTTGGCGTGTTTCTGTGTGATTCTGTTCACATGCTATGCAAATACATATGCCTTCCCAGCTAGTCCCAGCCTGAGGAAGGAGGGAAGTTGCTAGCTGGGGTGAGGAAGGACTAACCCATGACCTTGGTTGAAAGCTGTGTGTAAGCCTCTAGCTATTGTTTGGCCTGGGTTGGATGGTCTGAATTGCTTGTGACTGATGTGCAGTAATCAATCACACTGTAAGCTTTCCCAGCTCTGAAAAGGATACAGAGCGAGGGATGCACAAGTTAATGTTTCAAAGTACTGTTGTGTATATAATTTTCAAAGTTCTGTCCACTCAGTTGTATCTAATGTGAATTTATACTGCTCCACATCATATTCTTGGGAGACAGTGAGCATCCAGTGAAGAATTTGCACCAAAGGAAAACATTAACTTATAAACACTTTTACACTACCTCTGATGCATTCTTCAAAAATCAACATAATTTTGTGAAACCACCACATTGTACCATTCCGTATCCATCTGCCTGAAAGAGGGGAATAATCTTATCTTCTGTGCAGAACACAAACTTTCCCATTTTATAGGTCTGTTTGGTTTGCAGCTGTGAACATCCAGGCAGGTAGTAGCTCCTAATCCCCGGGGCGGGCGAGAAGAAAGATTTGGCGGTCATTAGCGTGCAGAATTATCTCAAACACAATAGATTTTCCTCATGACAAATCACACATAATCTCCATAGCAACCTCAGATAATTATGCACAAGATTTCAATGTAACAACAAAAATAAGCATGGCAGGAATTGTAAAGAACAGTTACACAGTGTGAGACAGATGTGGGAGGAGATGGCGGATAGACGGCTGAAACGCAACTGTTCCAAGATGTGCAAAATGAACAAAAGACAGAGAGATTGTCTGCTTTGTGTTGTGGAGAGTGGTGATTAAGTCAGTACATTATTTGGAAATTTGAGATGAAGGGCTCAAATATCTCCTTATAATACAGGGGTTCCTGATAGTGGCACAAGAGTTTGAGGAATGCCTGCAGCAGTTTCACCCCACATGCATAGGATTATTACAGCTATGAAAATGACCTCTGAATTGTAACTTGGCATGCAAGATCTAAGTGCAGCAGAGATTTGTTGGTTATTTATCCAAATTTTCTTTCAATCTGGGCAGATTGATTAATGGGAACTCAAAAATATTATGGGAAGTTTGTCATCATCCTTACTGATTTATCGATACCCATCTCTGTTTGTCTGTCTATTAATTCTTTGGAATTCAAAGATCGCTGAAAAATTCCACATGAGCAGATTGCTAGTGAAAGAAGGGCCATGTTCACAGAAGATGGATTTAGGAAGAGGGTGGGACAAGAGAACTAATTTAATTTTAAGCATACAGCAGTGTTCTTTCTTACTATCCTTATAATATGTTGCACAGCATCCTAGACCACCAGCCAACCAGCTTGTGAATGTAATCACTCAGTGTCATTAGCAAACACATTATCAATGTAAATAAAACACAGATTACAGGTTCTGGTTATGTATTCCTGTGCTGATCAACTCAATGATCCCATTGCTACAGCAGGTCCATCTCAGAAGTAGAGCTATCCCAGAGGCCCTGAGTACTGTCAGCTTCAATAGTATTTGAGGATTCCCAGTTAGCAGATTCAATAATTAAGTTCACACTTCAAGGACAATAATCCTAAGTTAAGACACACCTATGATTAAATCATTCTAGTGATGATTTCCTTTTAATTACCATGGCCTGATCCAGAACTCTACATCTAACCTGGCTCTTCTGAACTCACGCAAGTACTTTGACACTGACTTCTAGTGCCATCTAGAAAATTGTATAATTACATGAATTAAAATTTTGGCTGAAAATGTGGTAGAAGATAAACTAATCTGGTCCATAAAAACTCTATTCAACTAGGGTATTTAAAATTAAAGATTTATTTCCATCCAGAACAGATCTAAGCCACAGGAATGGATAACCTCTTATATTTAATATTTCATGCAACAGTGCAACTTCATTCCAAGTTTGTCTTCTTAAATAGCAGATCACAGGGATAGCACAGGCAGCTTCAGCATGTCACCCCATTAGCAGTTTCACATTGCTAAATTGCCTCATTGAAGAGTCTCCATTTTGCTCACGTATGAGAGTTAAACTAAGAGTGGGTCATGATTCTTAATCCATGTTTTTCTTGTCCCTGAGCAATTACAAAATTTAAAATTAATAATTTTTAATCCTATATGAATCTCTCAAGTGAGCGTCAAACCAAGCCATTTGTCAGCCTTTACACTTTGCAGTCCTCTTGAGACATCATTTCCCTTTATTTAGAAACCAAAGATCTTGTCTTTCAAGCTCTGTAAATATCTTCAATTTCCCTATGGTTGATGGCAGGCGGTGGGCTGTCACTTTGGGAACCTTAGAAACAAATATCACTCCATGACAAACTCCAGAGCATCTTTTTCTACAGAAGTAAGTAACAAACTGAACATATTATAGGCAGGTTGTAATAAAAGAGTGGCTCGAACAATTAGTGGTTTCTAAATGCAGATGTCTGTTGCAGCATTGCCAGATGGTGGTCAATATTCAGACATGCAACTGAGAGTAAGGACGCAATGTAAAGTCTATGTCTTGAGACTCTTTCTTTTCATGAATACCTGCACATTCACATGACTGAAGTATATACAGCTATATAGAAAAGCCCTGGCTGTCTAATAATGGGCTTTACTAAGTATAAGTGAGGTTCATCCCAGGATTCTCTGGGTTTTGATTCTATTGACTTGCACTAATATGAATTAATTGGTTGGAATCCTCTTTTACAGAGCATTCAAGTTTACATTAGGTTCTATTTTTAATATATGTCGTGTCTATTAAAGAGTTTTACTAATATTAAGTATTAATGAAGTTTAGATATTTTTCCTGTATTCAGTATCACTTTTTCTTACTGTTAAAATCCTTTCCAGAGGAAGCAAAGGTGACTACTAGAAAATAATTGAAAGTTTCAGTAGGATTTTCTATAAACAAGGAAGAAAGCATTGCATCCTGTTGAACTCTATTAACATTTCATACCACAAGATGTTCTGTCTGCTAATATAAAATGCAATAAGATGATTTGTCAGTAGATATATGCCAAACTTTTTTATTCCACTCTCAGTCCATTTTATTTGCATATAAAGTGGCACATTTACACTCAACAATAACTAGTCCTGAAGGAATGATATTTAAGAGGAGAACATAATTAATCTATTCAGGTCATAAACATTTTCTTCAGGGCAATGGGCAACCATCTGAGACAACCTTCATAATCATTCATGTACATTACTAAAATACTTCAGAATGAGCCAGCAAAGCTGAGGATACACAAAATGCTGTCATTTTAATCCAGGGAAATATATCTGTTTTATGCAGCATTCTGAGGCTAACAACAAAAAGTTCCTCTGTATTTTTTCTATTTAGCTTTGTGTTGATGCTGCACTCTGTTCCATAGTGTGCTTAGCTAATATATGCAATTTGTTTCCCATCATTTTGTGTCAGAGCTCAAAAAGCATACAGGAATTTTGCTGTTTTTACCAAGATGATGACTGCCTTATTTGGAAACTAGTTACAAAGCTACTTACTGTTTCTAATTATGATAAAAGGCTTTCAGCAGGTCTGCCAAGAGAGATGGCATTTTACAAGTACATTTCTGGGCTACTTCATTGTGGAAGTCTTAACACCCAGTTTCATAAACTTGCTAATTCTGTAATTTTTGAAAGTTATGTGGGTTGAAAAGGAGGAGAGTTGGGCACTGGGCAGCATGTAAGGGAGCACGCTGGTCTCCTGCAGTGTTCCATCCTCTTGGAGTACCATGGAGGATACTCCTGTCCTCTTCACGAAGTCTATTATTTAAGATGCAAGGAGGGTTCATTTTGATTGAAAATTATGTACAGAGGGGATCAGTGCAAGGAGTCAGGTTTGCATGGGCATAAATGAGACACAAATCTATTTAAATCTTCTCATACTCATTACCACATTTGCTCTGGAGAGCAGTGTGCTGCTATCTGATTTAAACCTTCTGGCCTGTTTCCATAACTCCAGCCTCATGATTTATAGTCATAAACTAATCTATATTCTAGAAGGAAGGGTCAAAATATCTGTAGTTCATCCAGTGCACTTGCTCTCTGAACTGGAAGGCAGCTCTCTCTCCCTTTGCAGGCTGGGCACATCCTCTCTCTTCTGCTTTTGGTTTCTAGCAGTCATGAGAACAAGGACCCCCATCACATGCTTTTGCAAGGACGTCTCCCAAAGTTCAGTACAGTCTGCTGCCACTCACGATGCCTGATCTCTGAGAATTTCACAGAGAAACCCTCCTGTTCAGTTCTGCTGTTGGAGCTCCAAAAATGGGAGCTATTCACTCTCCAGAAAGTGCCAGGGAGTGCTCAGCTTAGTAATGGGAGTGATAAATAGGTAAATAGGCAGGAATGTGTGAGAAAAAGATGGTGGAGGAAGTCATAGCTACCTTAGTTTGCATATACAGCTATTCTGACATAACATTAAAACTGAAGCACTTATTTTCAGGAGGAAATGATGCTATAATGCTCTCTAGTCACAGAAGTCCACAGTCAAGAAAGAATTTCCTTAAACAACATTATTGCTGTGGAATAGCTCAAGTGTAGGCATTCAATTTCCTGCACTGCCAATGAAAGTTGCTTATGGAGCCTTGTAAAAATAAAAAAAAAATACTTTTTTGGTTTTTTTTAATAGTAATTTTATTTTCTTAGGTACAGAAGAGCCAACAGATAATGTTTGAGCCCAGAATGTGGGTAGACTGCACCACTTCTGAGGTACTGTGATAAATTGGCTTACCACACAGAGATAAGTCACAGACAAGTAGCAGTCACAAGAGCGAATCTGAAATAACCGGTAATTACCAATCACAGCACAATGCAAACCTTTCATAGGTTGATTAACTGTAACTAATTATGTGAGTTTATCATCTTTATAATGCGTTTCAGATATTTTGTGGAAGTAACTGAAGAAAACAATGGCCACATTTACTAGTCAGTAACCACTCAGTTACTGCAGATGCAGCAAAGGATCCAATCTGATTCTTAAACTTCAGATTTGCTTTAATCTCAGGTTCCAAACAAATCCAGACTGGTCTTAGAGCAGCGTCAAAGGACTCACCCCAGCAGAAGATCAATTTGTCATGCTCTTATTATCACTGCGCTTCAACTCAGAGGGAAGCAGAGTTCGGCTGGAGCTTGACAGACAGAGGAACTGATAGATGTATGTCTGTGTTGTAAAGCAGACGGACTGGTGTTAGCATGTGCAGTCCCCTCTGTGTGCAGCAGAAAATGTGTATATGGGTCCACTCAGTGTGAATCATAACATTTTCCTTGTGATTGGACTTTTAATAGTCAGAATCTAATGGGCCAAGCAGACGGCTGCTCAGGGGAAAATGAGAAGGCTGTAGGGACAGAGGTGCCTTTCTGAAGACCACACATCTATTTGGAGCTCAGAGCTTCTCTGAAAAAGTGCTTCTAATTTTGGTGTATCAGTGGGAAAGAAATTCTGAGCCTAGGTGGCATGGAGTGAAATGTTTTACTCTTTCTCTCTCTCTCTCTATA
>VZRI01007117.1:0-17938 GCA_013397515.1 Upupa epops | reverse complement strand
AGGAAGCAAATGTCAGAGCTACCAAGAAGAAGGCAAGAGGACTTCAGAGGTTTCAGGAGTGCTAAAATTCATTGCATCTGAACTAACCCTGTGGAAGGAGGCTTTCTGTCTGCAACATGACAGCCAAGGCATGGCCTGGAGAAAATCAATGATGAGACAATTGAGAGCGGTGAGCTGTTCCTGTAAAATGCAAAGTTATCAATCACCATCATGAGCAGATAGTAAGAATCGTTTCATTTACACTCTAGAAACTTGTTGAAGGCAGAAGCAGAGGCACTTTACTTCCGCACTTTACTTGTGGAACTGACAGCAAGAGATTTAAGTATTCCTCAAGCAAACACTTGTCCCCACATTTCCACTCCCTATTTTATGAAAGGTCGTATTTCTTCCCTGAAACCTGTGTCCTTTCTGAACTTCTCGGAATCTTGAGTAGTCTCCAGTGAAAGGACTTCATGAACCCAGGAGTTCTGACACCTCCTGCCTGAAGCCTAAACCTACCCCACATCAGTGCCAGCAACAGCGCTTACAGAAATGGAAACTCATAGGAGTGAGCCACTTACTCATTGCCAGATCCATTTCCCCGTTCTTGAGGCAGACAGCACAAGCAGATCCAGTTGCCATAGCCCTTATACCTATATTACTGTTCACTCTATTCTCATTCCAGGGGAAGGGGAAGAGCAGTATACTGTATACTTGTGACTTGTAATGAGCAGAAAAATTTTATGTACTCAGTAAAAGGTAAAATTCATCTAGATTTGGTGCTACCTTTTAGTTATCACAAGTCCCCCAAGGAACTGAAAATGGCTGTTTAAAGAGTTCAGGGATTTCTCTAGCTATTGCACTAAAACTTATCTCTTCTTCTGAAAGACCTGTGGTTAATACTACTGAAAAGAGAGGACCCTGACTCTAGCTCTGGCCTTTCTACACCATATTTTATGCAGTTTAGTTGAAAGAAACAGGAAGAGCTGATAGGAAGGTGGAGAGCTGTCAGGTCGTTCCACTTGGAAGTCTGGGGACAGCCCAAGGTAAAAGTCTTTCAGAAAAGGTCAGTTTTGAAGGGTGTGCTCACTTGTAATGGGGTTCTCTTGAGTAATTTGAAGTTCTTTCTGAGATCTTAATGACCTGCCTTCAGTGTTTCTCAATGCCTGTACTTCATTACCTCCTATGAGGCCCCCAGAGAAATTTATTCAACTGTTTGCAATCACACCAACCCTCCCACCCATCCCCATGAAGTCATGCACAAAAATTGCCAGATGTCAAATGTCGTTGCCATTTCTTCATTCTCTCTGGAGTCCACAATCTTTCTGCTAGCACTGACCCAAGCTTGGACTTATTTATGACTTAGAACCAGAGCAACAGATTAGTTTTCTATTAAGGAACAGCCCATGAGACCAGCCTTAAGACAAAAGTTAAAAATGCACAGAAGCCTAAATAACTGTCTTTTTTATAAACAGGACTCTCCAGCAAGTCACAATGTGATTGATACCCTGGACAGTTTATACTACAAACTAATGATGGCACGATTGTTAAAATGGGCTACTAATTCACTTACATCCTTTCTTGTGTTGGGAAGGATCTCATACATTCACTTTAGCTATAATAAGGATGAAATGCATAGTTATTTGAAAAAGGAAACCACTTTTATTTAATCAAAACATTTTTGGTAAAGTAGTTTTGGAAGTGTTTATGGTCCAGATGGATTGCATGACTGCTGCTACTGTTCACAGAATGGTTATTTTACTGTTAGTGGAGTCAATGATCACATTTTTTGTTAAGCAAAACAGAAATTAAACACCTGACTTACTTTTTGTGAATTAAATCATTATTATTTCTTTTAAACATGGGGGTTTATTGCATGTTAATATTTAACCTAGAACTAACAACCATCAGGATGAAATGAGACATTCAAAATACTCAGCTTTTGGCTAAGATCCTTCACAACCTCACAGGAAGGTTTACAGTTCTACCAACTGTGGCAATAAAACCTGCTTAAAATAAAGAAGATTAGAATTACACACAAAGACCTAAAGATTTTTGGAAATAACGTATTTCTTTAGAAAACTCATACTAAGTCCCAATCTTACAAATGATTGCGCTTATTTTTGTTTTCTGCCAACATAGACTAAAAACGGCCCTAAAATGGCAGGCGTCTCCAATTGCTGTGGTCCCCTAACCCCTTCCTCCTCATCTAGTCATTGCCATGAAGGAAACAACGTTTTAATCTCAAGGATGTGGTCATTCCACAATTCAAAAGTGCCTGACTGGAGATGCCTTTATGAGTCTGTCCTTTGTTACACACAGAAGAAACAGGAAATCAGGTTGATTTTAAATGTTCCAAGTTGCCATCTCCAGAGTGAAAACTTCAGTATCACTCACTGCATACACAAAATTCATTCAGTGGCTCTTATTCCTGTGTAGATGTGGGGGTTGCTATAACTCTATACATTGGTATGAACAGATTCTTGCACACACGTACACCGATTCATGTATTTGAAAATACTCAACCGCATCATGGAATAGCATTTACTGTGATGCATACACTGGCAAATGTGTTCCCCGGTGAAAAATATTAACCAGCCATTCATTTGTGTTACCTATTAATGAAAATGATCTCAGAACTCCACTGTGGTGAGACCCCACCTGGAGCCCTTATTACAAGAAGGGTGTGGACATGCTGGAGTGAGTCCAGAGGAGGGCCACAAGGGTGATCAGAGGGCTGGAGCCCCTCTCCTATGAGGCCAGATTGAGGGAGTCGGGGCTGTTCAGTCTGGAGAAGAGGAGGCTCCCAGGTGACCTTATTGTGCCCTCCAGTATCTGAAGGGGGCTACATAAAAGCTGGGGAGGGGCTTTTTAGGATCTCTGGTAGCAACAGGACTAGGGGGAATGGAGCAAAGCTGTAGATGGGTAGATTTAGACTTGATGTGAGGAGGAAGTTCTTCCCCGTGAGAGTGGTGAGAGCCTGGAATGGGTTGCCCAGGGAGGTGGTTGGGGCCTCGTCTCTGGAGGTGTTTAAGGCTGGGCTGGATGAGGCTCTGCCCAGCCTGATCTAGGGTGGGGTGTCCCTGCTCATGACAGGGGGATTGGAACTGGATGATCCTGTAGTCCCTTCCAACCCTGACCAATTCTGTAACTTCTTCCCAGGGAGGGATATGGGGTGCTGCAGGGGGCTGCCTGGGGGGTTTTGTGGAGTCTCCTTTTCTGGAGATGTTTTAAACTCACCTGGACCTGGTGTAGGTGTCCTGCTGTGGCAGGGGGATTGGACTAGATGATCTTTCGAGGTCCCTTCCAATCCCTGATGATTCTATGATTCTATGACATACTGCTTTTTGTCGGGGAAACAGATGTTTCCTATAGCAGTTTCTAAGAGGTTTCCTAAGAAGCTGTTCCTAAGTAAAAAAATGAGAATGTGGAAGAGTAAAGTAAGGAGTGTCTTTGTATTTTGCTCCTCCAGGATACTTTTAGCTCTTAGTACTGTTATAGTATACCTGTGCTTGTCACCATGAGAAAATTATGGTTTGATGCCATTGTAGCGTGTGCATATAATTCAAATTCTAACTGGATTCACCAAATTAAAAGGTTGTATAAAATAATGTAACTGCATCCAACATCATGTGATGATTTGATGTCAAGTATCCACTTTTTAAAATAGATTTATTTATTTCATTCAGCCCCTTAGAAGCTCTCATTGAGAGGGACTGGATTGCTTTTGATTGCCTCACCTAAATAGCACATTTTGAAGCCTGCACTTTTTATGATTGTTGATACATTGGCTGTACAACTAATACAAAGAAATTCTTTCTTTTTTATACTTCTTGAATTTTCAGCCTGGCAGATGCCTGGACGATAACAATGTTGAGGTGAGCTGTCCCATGGAAGACAAGTTTTAATAGTCAGTTCTCTTATGAAGCTCAGCAGCAGAGAATAGCTGCAGAGTCACCTAGTGTATAACGTGAGCTGGCAGGAGCACAGCTGGTCCTGACATGTGTCACAACATAATAGAACCAGCAACATACACCTAAGGCAGCATCGGCTGCTTTGTATGTCTGTTAGTGCGTCTGTTCTTGGCACAGGGGAGTGTTTAATTCCCTATGGAAAGGATTGGGATTCTGTTGTGAGTGTATTTCCATGCACTGCTCCGTGACCATTTCCAGGATAGTCCTGTTCTTTTCACTAAAATCTGTTCTCGTACAAATCTGCATGTAAACTCTCTTCCATTTAGACACATAACCTGTATCAGGTTTGATCTGCCTAGAGGAGAAGAGGTCACTTCAGACAGAAAGTTGGTTTGGCAGCATCTTGGATAAACTCCCAACTTCCTACAGAATTGACTGGGGTGATATAAACTTTCTCATTTACTTGAAATAATGCAAAGAGAAAGTTCCTGACATGCTGTGTCAGATGTAACGTGCGCCCAGGCTGCCAGGCACATGCCTGCATCCCACAGGGACAACTTGTGTTGAATTACATGACCACTGAGTTACATCATGTCAGTGTTCTGCTTAGTACTTTTTTCGTACTTTATACAAGGACATTCTGTTGACATCTATAAATTTATGAGTGCACTCATTTAAATCCCTGGTCTCATTACTTATGGCCATTATGTTGGGTAATTTAGCAGCTGTATACAAAGAAAACTGCTACAAGCTGGCAAGGGGGGCATTGGTACAGAAGATTATTACCCTTAATCTGTGAATAACAATCTGCCAAATACCATCAGCAGGTTCTCGGCAAGCAGCACAGAGTGTGGACAGCTGTAGAGATGCAATAACTAGTCTTCACCCTCAAATGTAAGTGAAGTTAGCTTTAGGTAGGACCACCATGCAGGTGAAGTTTGGTTTATATTTAACCTGTACTGGACAGTCAGGTAACAGTAGGTGTGGTATAAAAAGCTTCTATAAATTAATCTTCAGTTGGCACAATGCTTCACTGCTCTTTCTTATTCTCATTCCAGGCTTTGTATCCTGCTTGCTTCCTTGTATTAAGAGAGAAGGATCTGTGAAAGGAGACTAAAGTGCAGACCCTTGTCAAAGCTCATGCACCCACTAACCGCTAAATATTTAACAAATAATGCTGTTTTACTGGGATTTTTTCCCGTCTGGTCAGACACTATTCCTAGAAGGTAAGCGATGGCAAGAAATCTAAGACTTTGATGAGCCAAGATTTCTAAAATAATTCAGAGATGTAAAGGACTATATAAATATGAAGTGTTAGTATTAATGAGTGATCAACCGAACAATTAACATAAGGGATGGCAGTCCTCTTACTTGCACTTTTGATGTTAAATGAGGATAAACCATTAATAAATAATGAATGTAGATAAAGCCAAATGAATTTCTGAATGTTGTTTGTAGAATGCATACATCAAACGGCCATCTGCCCGTATAGAAAGGATTAGTGGTCTGGTACCATTTGTGTCCACAGCTGAGAAAAGAAGAGAAAGAAAGTATTTCTCTTCTGTAATCTCCAGTGCAAATCTGGTGTAGATATGGCTGTGATACTGGTTGTGACTTGACATTAGAAGGTCATACAAAGTTAGGAAGCAGAGAATAAAAAGTGCTATTTGAAGAGCCACAGTGAACCTCATGAACTTTCACAGGGCACAGTGAGATGGCTGTGATTCCTGATCAAAGCAGGTGCAATAATGAATCGGGAATTAAAAGAGGTTTTCTTCAGAGTTTTCTAAGAAAAGAGAAATGAAATGAAATAATGAAATGAAATGAAATGAAGTGTCATTCAATGCAGTGCAGTGCAATGCAATAGAATAAATAAAATAAAGTAAAATTAAATAAGATAAGATACATACAAATGCTATAGATTTAGGCAACTCATCGATAAAATTATTTGGAAAAGAAGCACCTAACCTTGTTGTGTTTATATTATTGCTGCATTTTCTGGTATGTCTCAGCAGAGACCATATGCTGTGTTTATTTTTCAAGTCACAACTTAGGCAAGATTTTACAGGTCAAGCTATTAAATACCATTTTAGTTCATGGGCCTGGGGGCAATTTTGAACAGTCACCTATGCATATGCCAGTGTTCGAATCTGGCCAAATGCTATAAGCTGTTGTTTCTAGCAGGTCATGTGAAGGAAAACATGATCTGTGATGTGTAAAAACCCCTCTGGTTTTCACTGACCTGTTTCTGGGCCTCTGACCAGAAATTCTGTAGTAAAACAGATGAGGATCATCAAAGTCAGGTGAACAGAAGGTTGCTCTTGAGCATGGCCATTTTCCTCTTGTCTTTCCTAGTAATAAGCCATAGTAAAGCACAATATTTATTTTTGTGATCAAAGAATTGCCTTAGAAGACCGTTCTATGGAAAAGCTGAGGCAGTATTGTATTTGCTTTATTATACTATGTTCCTCCTGCACCTCAAATTAATTCTTAGCCAACAGGAATTGTTTTTCTTGGGGAACTATGTGTGGAATGTACATGGAGCACCTTGTGCATTTATAGCAAAACAAGACTGAGAAAATGTTGTCCCTAATACAAAACACTGCAAATAGAATTTGTGGGTTTTTTTTAAAAAACGAGCAAGACAAACCTAGTGTTTTTCACAGTTTTCCTTGCATTATATAACATTATAATTTAATGTTATATATTGAAATATCAGTGCTAGATTGCAGTATACAGCCTACAGCAGGACTCTGTGTAGCAGGATAACACTTGTCACCTTCAGCCTTTAGGATTGAAGGATTGTAACACTTTAGGTCCTTTCTGAGTGTGGCCAAATACTATCAGCAAGTAAGCAGTGTTTTTATCTCCACAGCTAATAGCATTTCAACAGCAAAGTTAATGGGTGACAAGTTCTCAGGTTCTGTTGAAGGAGCAGCTTGCACACTCTATCTGAGCTGGGGAAGATGTTTAATGTATTATGCGAATGCCATTGTCTGAATCTCTCTACTCAGCACTAGCTTGCATAGGGGTGAAATTTCCCTACTGTGTATTCATTGAAAATTTGTTTGTGTATTTTGATATCAGCTGGCTCTATCCAAGACTTCCAGAAATATGATAGAAAAGATACTGGAAACACTATGGATTTTAATACATAATTTATCTGTGACATTACTTACCACAGGTTTCAGAAGCTATGCAAATGTAGGATTTAGGCATTCATAAGTCTCTGTGTGTAGCCACAGCTACTTAATATAAAACAGGCATATTGAAAAATAACTGTGGAGCTGGTGCTTCATGGCAGAAGCTGCCTACCTGATGGGAAGCCAGAGGAGTCCATCTTGTACACTGGTTCTTTACTGGTCCAGTCTGGACCTGCTAGACCTAGTTCAGAGCTGCTCACCAAGGTGGCCTGGGACAGCAGGTAGATAGGGAGAGAGAGCTGGTCTGTCCAGGAGTACGAAGGGAAGGGTGAGAGGATATGTCATTGTTGTCTACATCTGCCTAAACAGAGGGTAATTGGAAAGATGAATCTCTTCATGGAGATGAGCAGCCAAAGCAGTGGGCAAGTTACATTAAGGAAAATTATGGTTTGGAATTATGGTTTGATATTAGGAGAAAATTTTTACCATCAGACTTGTCCACAGAAACTGTGGACTTGGAGACATTAAAAATTTGGCTGGATAAGACTTTATTTACCATGGTCTAACTTTGAGGTTGCATGGGGAGGTTCCATCAATTAACTCAGAGGTCCCTTTCAGTGTAAATTGTTCTATTCTGTCTCTGGGACTCATATACCTTTGTCTGAACTGCTGGACCTAGCCATTGTCAGAGAGAGGAGCAATGGAGCAGATGAATTGTGTTCAGTGCATCTCAGATATCCATTCTGTAAAGATACAGAAGATGGTAAAAGTATCTGTATAATTATTATCTGAGTAAACATACTAGGCATTCATGGTGCATCCAACAGGGTTAACATATGACAGACACTTTAAAAATGCCTGTAAATAAACAGTTATCTACTGTAGGTCACTACATCTAGACCTTCATAGGAAAAAACGTCTTTCCAGCTTGCATTTTCATGCTTTCTTAGAAATGAGACTATGTTGCTCACAAAAGGTGTCTTTCCTTCCAGAATACCACATTTACACAGACAGTACCTCTTGAGTTTGTTGATGATCTCTGTTTTAAATATTAAATAACTATTTCATTTATATTGAGGGAAATACCTCTTCATGGCCATTCGTAGTATTGGCTGGGATCCTATGGTAGTAAAAACTGAGAACACTTTTATCTCTTGATGCTCAGGCTGCTGCTCCTTTCCCTAGAAGTGATACCAGCTCCACTTCCCTAAATCCTAGGACAGTGATTTTCAGCCTTAGAAACTGCCTTTCATCATTAGAGTAAGATTTTTGTTAGTATTTAGTTATAATTGTGCTCTTTCCTCCCAAGTGCATTTTGCAATTGCAAATGCATTTTCTCCACTTCTTTGGGAAGAAACAAATCTAAAAAGCAGCAAGCTTATGAAAAACTAACTTTGCATATCAGAATCTATAGTCTCGTAGAGAACATCACTGCATCCTTTCACACGTGTGCATATATAGATGCCGATACACGCATTTTGTGAGCTTGGTGGGCTGCAAATGTGAGTGTCCAGCTGCTTTATGGCCAATTTTGATTATAAGATTTTTTCTGTTCGATGACAGGTGATTGCACAGAGAAATAGCATCTGACTGTGTGCAAATAAAATCTCTGTCCCTTTGTCAGACAGGTTTACAGTCACATAAAAACACTCAAAAGGAGTAAGAATAGCGGCACAAATGCAGGGCAGACATAAATATTGAGTGAAGCTGAAAAGTATAACTCAACTCCTGGAATATGGGGGAAAGTTAGAAGTGATGTTCTGAGGTGTCCTGTGCAGGAACTGAGAGCACATAATTCACTTTTACTTTCCATTGATTAGACACAGTTATGGGAAAGGCACTCGTGTCTGGCATCCTTCCCTGTGCTTAACAGGTGCTGAAGGTGACACGGAGGGGATCCCAGCTGGGGTTCCATAGAGCCTAACCACTCACACTGCCACTGAATGGGATGTTTATCTTTTTAAATTCTAAAGCTCGACATAAATAGGCCCAAGATTTAGTGAGGACACAAGAATTGCTTTCCATTCAGCAGCAGGTGACACATTTCCCACTGAGAAAAATATAATCCTGCGGCTTTTAATCATAACAGGAGTAACAGGGGAAAAATAGATGAGGAAGTAGAAAATGTCACCAATTGAGTCTTGGAAAAGCTGTCTGCAGGCATGAGCGAGCCTCTAAGTGTGCAAAATTAAAACATTAATTGACAAGTCTTTGAACTTGGTCTGAGTGATCCTGCTGTGGCAGGGGGATTGGACTGAATGATCTTTCCAGGTCGGTTCCGATCCATAATGTACTGTTGTGTGACTTGGTCTAGGTGGCAGGGGGATTGGACTTGATGATCTTTCAAGGTCCCTTCCAATCCCTGATGATTCTATGATATGATTCTATAAGTCTAGAGTTACTGTCCATGAGCTATAAATCCCCAGATTATATTATTTAATAATTAACTGAGATTCTCCAAGTTCAGAGAACGGTGTAAAATCTTCATTGCTCCTTTTTCGTTCTGTTTTTGCCTGGGTAGTGCCTCAACTGAGCAGAGGGAGTGTGTGCCCTGGGTGATGAGTGAGAGCAGGCAGCCTGCATCTCCATGGCCTGCCTGGTCCAGAGAGAGGATGAGCATGGAGAGAGCTTTGATGTCGCTTTTCACATGTATCAATGCAGACACATGCTGTTCTATTGTTTTGATAGCAATAATATTTTATTTCTCTTACTAAATACCTGATGTTGATATTTCACTGCATCCCTTTCTCCCTCATTATTCACATACACCCCTGCACTTGGTTTCAAAACTAATTTTATATAATTAGGTCTGAAACATTGTTCATGCACACCCTGAATCTGGCTTCAAAACTCAGTTCCTTTCTGCAAACCTGGCTAGACTGGAATTTCCCCCCTACCTTGGACTGGCCAAAGCAGGAATGGTGCCTTTTACAGCTGGGCTCCACTTCCACTGTCTATATGGGAGCTAATGCATGCTGATGAAAATAATAATATGAATTGGTGGAAGAACTGGTGAAATCTAGCCAACTATTGTTCTCCTGTGTCACTGGAATTGCAGTGCTGTGCACTGGAGATCAGCCTGTTTTGTACATTTTCCTAAAGCTTTGAGGGGATAAAGATAATCTGTGTGGACCTTATCAATGTTCCCATATGGATTGTAAGTTAGTAAATATGTCTGGGGTTTGCAGTGATGTTCAAGAATTTCCTCTCGGTGGATACTAGTATGTGGCTTGTACCTTTGGTGTGAGTAACCATTTTCAGATAAAGCAGTTGCAGCATATCAGTGCTATAAATTAAATGAAATCAAATATAATTTTTAATTATATTTATATAATATAAATATAAATTAAATTATAAATTTAAATTTAATTATAATTTAAATTAAATTATATAAATTAAAACTATAAATTAAAACTAGATGAGGAGGAAGTCCTCATACCTCCCAGCAGAATAGCTAGAACTATACTTGGGATGTAATATATCTGTTAAGAGTTGAATGCTGCATTTTTTAAAACAAAGGCTTTCCCCATGTAACAGTAATTATGACTACATGAATAAGGACTGATTTGTGGAAAGCAGAAAACTCTGCCTTGATTAATTACTGAGCATTAGATTTGAAAGAATTGGCTCTAATTTGGACCATTTTAGAAGATTAATAATATAAATGTCTTTTTAATCAAAATTTAAAAGACAAAATAATTCAGTATGGCTTGAGATCCATCTGGTGATCTCTAAGAGCATAGGAAGTATAATCTGAAAGCAGCGAAACATCAGTTGTCCCTGAGGTGTCGCTAGAGCTGACTGCATAACTCTCTTTGGAAAGGAATGGAAAGGGATCTCCAGTTTTCAAGGTCATAGGATTAGGTCAATGAGTCCTAACTAAACACACCCTTAGCTGTTTTTTGTGCACATGTGTATATGTGTAATGCATACACATACTTGGCATTTTTCTGGTGCCACATTAGGAAGATGGATGTAATCAGACTAAAGGACTGGAAGCTCTGAGAACATCTTGCTTTCTGACACAGTGTTGCCAGAACAACCCAGAGAACAGGAATTGTTCAGTGATTTGGTTTCTTCTGGCACAGAGATCAGTCCAGTCACTTTTGTCAATGTCTTCACTCTTGTCATTGCAGAGACCCTGTGAAGTTCTGCAGTCTGAAATGACAGGCTCCTTTGCCTTGTCTTAATCATCCCTTGCACCATATTTACTGTGTGGATAGACAGATGCTCTCACACTCAGAATGTTCTTCTGGCCCCAGGCATCCGATGTTTGCCTGCAAAGTAATATAAGAGGGGATTCAGCTATCCACAGAAATTATTGTCTTTCAGACATGTACAGGGGATGGGGTTTTTTGACCTTATGCAGTACGAATGCAAGTATCAAAGGAAAGGAATGTAATACACTGGGTTTCCTTCCCTCCCCCTCTGAAGGAGGCAATTGAAGCAAAGGAAGGCGTAGGGAGACAGATGTGAAAACTTACCAAAAGTTTAGAGGCATTTCAGAAGCCTTCAAGGAAGCAGAATGAGTACATTCTCATTAAAACCTAATTAGGAGCCTAGCTGCATATTTAGGTGTTTAAATGTTCCATCTAACCCTGTGCTCTTTTTTTAATCATTCCTTTGTGATCTGTGCTTCTCCCCTCAACAACTGGAGTGTCACAGTCAAAGGTGGCTGGACTGATAGATCCAGGCCAAATGAAGCTCTGAGATACATTTCAGTTGGCACTACAGAGCTGGGCATTAGCCCTGGGCATCCTCAGTAGAGGGGACCACAGCAGGAAGAATTGTGGGATACCAGACCTAGGGGCCTCTTCTGCAGGGAGGCTGTTTTAGCCATGTTCCAGTTTCCTGGAGGAGACTTTCTCTACCAAAGTTCTATTCATTCATGGCTACCACAAAAACCTTTTGATCAAACAATTGATTTACAAGATTCAGAATTTTAAAGGGTTCTTGGAAGGAAGGGTGATGAGACAAGAGAAATGGTCTCTGCTCACCAGCAAAACTTTTGAGGACTTTCTGAATGGATGTCCAATCATGAAACATGGAGGCATCTTGCTGCTAGGAGGGTTTGCTAGGCTCTCACCGTTTGTCACCATCTCCACATCCAAACATTGAGTTTATGACACTTGAATTTGGGACAGAATTTCCGTTGAGTCTCAGACAGCCAGAGGGCAGTTCTGTTGTGCAGTAAGGATGTTTGATATCTAAACAAAAACAGTTTCACAGTATCACAGTAATGATGAGGCTGGAAAAGACCTTAAAGATCATCCAGTCCAACCTAAAACCAACCAAGTAAACCCAACATCTGACATCTAGATCATGCCACTCAGCACTTCATCAAGGCTAATCTTGAACACCTCCAGAGACAGCGACTTGACCACCTCTGTGGGCAGCCCATTCTAAAATTGGATCACTCTTTCAGTGAGAAACCTTTTCCTAATATCAAGCCTAAACCTCCCCGATGGAGCTTAAGACTGTGACCCCTTGTCTTCTCTCCAGTGTCCAAGGAGAAAAGACTGACCCCCACCTGACTATAACCACCTTTTAAGTAGTTATAGACAGTGATAAGGTAACCTCTGAGCATCCTCTTCTCCAGGCTAAACAGACCCAGCTCCACCAGCCTCTCATCGCATGGCTTACCTTCCAGGCCCTTTACCATTCTAGTTGCTCTTCTCTGGACTCATTCCAGCACCTTGACATCCTTCCTAAACTGAGGGGCCCGGTTGGAAAGGAGAAGAGAAGGTTATTATTCAGTGTAAGGGCTTTTTCCTTTGGAAGGGGATTGCTGAAGTCCACATGAGAAGAATTTATACAGAACTAATTTGAAATCTTTATCCTCCGTAGCTTGCTTTTGTTAAAGCTTTGGTAGATGATTTATGAAAAGTGTTATTTCTATTACTCAAGCATATGAAAAGAAGCAAATTATCCTATTACATTATGCGGACAGTCAAAGGAAGAGTTAAATGGACCATATGACTTTCTCTTAAAACATTAATTTTCTTGTGTTGCCTTTAATTTCCTTGATAATGAAATGTTCACAATAGCCAGTGGGTATTACTGTATGCACATATATTAGATCATTCCCGTTAGAAGTAAATCCTCTCCTAGACTTGTCATCAAGATACGATTACTGTAAATTTCTCTATACATATGAAATGCCATCCCCGAAAACATTTCCTGTTGGAAAATAAGAGATTCTCAGTCTTTTCATTTAAATACTGTCAAGTTGATGGCTGTGGAAATGCTTTTTAAATGACTGATTAAGGACTGTACCTGAAGTTTGAAAATTGCTTTTCCTCCCCTGAATAAGTTTAATTCTGCAGTATCAATGTGACTTGCAGATGCTCAGCACTTTTGCCAGCGAAGCCAGGCAAGATTACATGGGTATGGCTCAGTGGGTACAACGGTTCAGTTTTATGACCGTCTTGATGTGTCAAACACCTTAAAACCATACTGACATGCTAGGCTTCTTTCTTGTGGGAGGAGTGGGAGCTGCCATTCCTGTAGACTTCCCAAGGGAGCTAGAGGCCTGCATTACCTGCCCCACCAGCACTACTGCCCCAGCTGCCTGCCACAGGCTTTCCCACTGCCTGAGTCAGGAAACAGGGCAGAGCCTTCAGGACTAATCCACCTTTTCCATAATAACACATATGAAATGCATGTTAGCATGGATAATCAGGATTTTAAAGGGAGCATATACCTTTTCCTTTAGCACTTTCTGGGCTGAAATCTCTTCACTTTTACAGTTTGTTAAAGTTGGAATTCTTCTTGTCCTATGGTTTCACGTAAAATCATTGTTTCCAAGCTAGACTGTGCATGCCAACATATTAAGGCTTATGGAAGTGAATCTGTATCTTCAGTTTTTGTAAGGAGCATGTGGTTCATGTATGGAGCATCTACACATTTCAGATGCAGTATTACACTGCTTCTGGTGCATATATATTATTGCCACTCCTTGGGAACAGAGACATGAGACGCTTAACAAATGCTAGACGACAGCAAGACACCAGTATGTGTCCAAATTTATGCAAAATGATTAGAATCCCCACATGACACCTTTTGTAAAGCAGCATTTAAAAATCTTTTTGTCCAATTACTCTGAGAATCACACATAGACAGCAGAGGGGAAAACCTGTGCACTGTGTATCTCTTCTTTGTCATCATTTTGACACGCCCTCCATTAATTCCACCCAGGTCAGCATGATTCCAGCTGAAGCTGACCCAGAACACCCTGACACACAGGAAGCAGGATGCCACCTTTCTGTGAAAAAAAATGCTTTTAGGTAGAGGATTGAGATAGTGTTTTGCTTTAATTTGTCTTCTATGCCTCAGAGCACTGAGATCCAAGGCTTCTGCAGGAAATTGTGTCTGTGTCTGTTTCCCAAGAGAGAGACGTGGTATCCAAACATCAGAAAGTCAGCAGCACAGCAGCAGGTACACTAACATGACTCATCGCTTGTCCCGTGGATTTTCCAGACGCTGATGATAAAGATCTTTAAAATGCAATTCAGTTAAATATTGCAAAGAACTTTTCCAGTAAGCCGCAGTTAGTGACACAAATTAGATTAGCAGAAATATAAGGGTTTATGCTTCTGTTCGCACTGTTTATTCACATAACGTTCCCCATGGATTGAAAGATTCATGTTTTAAGTAACATGGACAGCCAAGTGTATCGCTTGCTATTTCACACATTAAATTAAGGGTGTTTTTAAAGTTACATTTTTGAATGCAAACTGGCAAGAGAGTGTATAAACCAAAAAGCTATCATGTAGTCTGAATTATCACTATATATCCTGCACAGCAGCTGACAATGAATATTTAAACAAGTGTTTCCCAGCCTTTCATGTTACAGTTTGTGTTTGTTTGAGTCTTATTTGAATAAACAGAATGTTTTGCAGTAACAGTAACTAATATGTCTAGGCACATAACATTTGCGATGGATCTGCCATTTAGTGCAGCAATATTCAAGCACAGAAAATGTATTAGTGTTAACCAGGAGCTAAATTACAGCTTTGGTTTCACTGGCACTGCATTGTATCTGTGACGTTGGAAACGCTGGATGAAATTAAAGGTTCACTTTCATTTTTTTGAAAAGGAAATAGATTCTTTTTAAATTGAGTAGCAACATTACATTTGTTTAGCATCTCCTGCAGATGACATACTGCAGTTACGAGTGTTCAGAAGACCAAATTTAATAATGTGCTAGACCTCTTTCTCAAGCACAAGATATCAATTATTATTAATGCAGTTGTTATACGCAGGAATTTCAGGGGGAGTTCTTTGCTTTGGAACATAAATGAGAAGGAAATACTATCAATTTCAATTTTATAAAGCCCTTTATCTTAAACATCAGTTATTTCTATGCATTAAATTCAACCATTTGCATCCATATTTGAATCTCCCTGCTCCGTTTCTGATTACAGATCAACCGAGCCTTCTCATGCTCTGTGAGCATAACTTTAGCTCTGGGCTTCCATCAGAGCAGCCTTTGATCATTGCTTTCCTCGACAGGGGCACAGAAGGACACAGAGGCTGCTGCAACATGCAGGTCACTGAGGCCAACTGAAGCACTGCACCCGAGCGGCACTCTGTGCTGTCCCCATTTAGCCTACATGAGCTCCCGTCTTGTCAGTGTGTCTAATTGTCACTGCTATCCCAGACTGATACGTATGTCTGTGCTTGGAGCATCAGTAGGGGTGACAGGATTGGGGTTGCAGCACAGCAAAACCCTGTGCTTTTATGCTTTCGGTTCTACCTAGCATTTACCAAGATTTAGTGGGTATAACTAAAGGCACTGATTTGGCTTAAGTATTTAGCAGACCTGAGCGACATAAATGCATGCTTGTGTGCTGACACAAATGTTCCAGTTCTGTTCACTTTCTGGGACTTCACTGAAGTCTCTGCTTATAGCTTACCATCAAAGCAAAATGTTTTCCTTCCACTAAATCCACTTCCACTAAATCCCTGATATACTTAAAATTTATCTCCAACCAGTATCACATGATGCTGTCTAGCCTGCACAACACTTAGGAAATGCCAAACTTCTTATGACTAATCCCCTGACCACACAAAGTCAGGCTGCACAGCACACTTGCCTGTCCTGTGCTGGGACTGTGAGCAACTATGATCAGCAGCGACAGTCAGTGACTGTCAGAGGGCTTCAGCAGCTGCAATCAGAGCTCCTCATGGGAAACCTGCTTTGCAGACCTGTCAGAGGCAGTTAGTGTTGTCACACACAGAACTGAATTGTTACCTACAAGAAAACAGATGAAAAGTTTTAAAGACTTATTTTTTTTTCCATTTGTACAAGCAGAGCCAATGCTGTTGCTTTTATGAAGATTTGTGTTTTCTTGAGTGTCTCACAGAAATTAGTGACAGTTCTGGCTGATGAAAGAGTGTAATCTGGGCAACAATAACAACTGATTCATACCTTAGACTTCACTGTGTCCTACAATCAATCAATACCCTAATACCTTCAACTAGCTGCAAGGCTTGGTAATGACAGCTGACAATAAAATTGCTTCAGGTAGAAGAGGAGCCAACAGTGCTCGCTGCAAGCATGGCTCTGGGTTTGTTAATAATAAAATTATGCCAATACATGAGTGTCTTTCTCTGTTAGCTTGTGAATAGGGGATTATGCCTACTTATTTCCGTGTTCCACAATTTCTCTGTGTGCATATGTTTGTGCATCAGGAATAGTGTGGCCAGCAGGACTAGGGATGTAATTCTCCCCCTGTACTCGGCATTGGTGAGGCCTCACCTTGGGAGCTGGGGGCAGTTCTGCATCTGTTGCTTCAAGAAAGATCTTGAGGTACTGGAACGGATTCAGAGAAGAGCAACAAAGCTGCTGAAGGAACTAGAGGGAAAGTCTTATGAAGAAAGGCTGAGAGAGCTGGGGTTGTTTAGCTTGGAGAAGAGGAGACTCAGGGGGGACCTTATCACTCTCTATAACTACCTGAAGGGAAGTTGTAGACAGGTGGGGGTCAAGCTCTTCTCACAGGCAACTAGTGATAGGATGGCAAGGCAGGGCCTGAAGCTGTACCAGGGGAGGTTTAGGTTGGATGTTAGAAAGCACTGCCTCACAGAAAGGGTGGTTAGACATTGGAATTGACTGCCCAGGAAGGTGATGGAGTCTTCATCTCTGGAGATGTTTAAGAAAAGATGGGACATGGCCCTTAGTGCTATGGTCTAGCTTACTGTGGCAACATTAGGTCAAGGGCTGGACTTGATGATCTTAGAGGTCTTTTCCACCCTCAGCAATTCTGTGATTCTGTGCAGTGGAAATATAAGGAATATTGGATATCAGGAGAGATTTCATGGCCAAAAGGGTTGTCAAGGCCTGAAATTGACTGCCCTGGGCAGTGGTGGAGTCACCATCCCTAGAGGCATTTAAAAGATGTGTAGATGTAGCACTGAGGGATATGGTTTAGTGGTGGACTTGGCAGTGCTGGGTTATCAGTTGGATCCAAAAGATTTTAAAGGTCTTTTCTATCCTAAACTACTCTGTGATTCTAAGTCAGCATACTTCCACTGCATTCAGCATGGCAGAAAGAGGCAGGGTGCTGGAAGCAGCTCCTGAGGTTCCCTGAGCCCTTGCTACATTGCAATTGCTGCACACAGATCACTTTGTCTTCTCTGTGGCTCTGCCTGTCGGCACGGAGATTAATTTTCAAAATATGCTAAAACAGGCTCCCCCAGTTAAAAAGTCTGTGGTTGGAGCAGAGTGTGGTGGCAGGTGGGCAAAAAAGTGATGGCAGGGCAGAACAAGCTGAAAAGGAGTTGTCAGCCTCAGGGGCCTTCTCTCTGCTCACATTCACTGTCTGTGGTTTCTATCCAGACCAAGGGTGACCTTGTACTTAGAGCAGGGGAGGAAAGCTGGCAATCTTCAGAACCTTCTGT
>VZRI01007116.1:51388-76422 GCA_013397515.1 Upupa epops | reverse complement strand
GAAGGGAGTGGAGGGAAAGTCAATGGGGAGAGGCTGAGTGACCTGGAGGGACCTTCTCCCTCTCTCCATCTCCCTGAAGGGATGTTGTAGTCAGGTGGAGGTTGGGCTCTTCTCTGAGGCAACCAGTGCCAGGACAAGAGGGCAGGGTCCGAAGCTGCTGGGGGAGGGTTAGGTTGGATGCTAGGAAGCTCTTCCTCATGGAAAGGGTGCTCAGAGCCTGGAATGGGCTGCCCAGGGCAGTGGTGGAGTCCCTGTGTTTGGAGGTGTTGAAGGACAGCCTGGCTTTGGCCCTTAGTGCCCTGGTCTGGCTGCTGGGGTGATGTTAGGTCCTGGGCTGGGCTGGATGAACTCAGAGGGCTTTGCCAGCCTCAGTCATTCTGGGATTCCCAAGTTTCAACAGAGCAGATTTCAGTTCCATTGTACCGGTGAAGTTCCTGGTTTCAAAAGGGAAGCAGTAACTGTCTCAAGGGCAGCTCTACAGCTAAACACAGAGAGCTCGGTGTCCTTGGCTCTAACCAAACTGGGACTGCGGGGTCCTCTCCCAGCTCCCATTCCCCCATCCTGCTGAAGCAGTGAAACTCCACCACGTACAGTGTATTAAAATACAGACACTTTAATATAAAGACAAAACTTCAAAGCATTGCTTCCATTACAAATCAAGGGAAAGACACAAGAAATTAAGTGGAAGGGAGAAAATAAAAACCCAACTTTTACATCGTGAAGAATTCGAAAGGCAGGATGGAAAGAGAGATATTATACACGTATATACACACCAGGAGAACTCACACTGCTTCTACGGAAGAGTGAAAGGAATGGTGGGATAACTTACCGGTATTGAAAAAAAAAAACAACCCAACCAACCAAACAACAACAATAACAACAACAAAAAAAGAGATAAATTAGGGGAAGTTTGAATTTTAAATAATTCAGTTTAATGTGCTAAATCATAGAAACTAATTCCTATTCACTAGGAAACAGCCCATACCACTGTTCTAAGAAAAATGGGGGTGTTTTTAAAAAACCCATTGGAAAATGGATTTTTATTAGTAGTTAAAAGTTTACTAATCAATTCCTGAGCAACAGCAACCTCATCCTCTACTGCTTTCCCCGTCGAAGTCCCACTCAGCGAGGGCAGGCTCTCACTGCTAAAAGGCTTAAAGTAGAACAGAGACCTAAAAAGTTGGGGTTTAATTTGAATTTGATCACTTGAAAGATCAACAGGTTAAAAGTGCCAAGTAGGATGGACCAACCCCTTCCACCTTTTCCTCATCACCTCATGAATGGAACCTTCTACAGAACAATTTGCACCAGAAAAGCAACCAGATGGTATCTTGAAATAAAAAGCAAAGGATTGCAGAGTCTGAGAAGTTCAGAGTCAGCACTGTCAACCTTTGGGTTTGAAACTATAAACCCAGCAAAATCGAGTCCTTCCCATTGTTTTGTCTCAGATTTAAACCCTCAAGTTCCCCATAACAACGTCCTGCATTGCAAAGTTCCCTCTAACTAGATTGATTCATAACACAGCTGGATCGATCACATCTGGCAGCACAGTGTTTCTCAAACTGGTCAATCTACTGCGTAGTGAAAACCTGACACAGAGCTACAGAGATGGTGGAGAAAAAGAAAACAAGAGGAAAAAAAGATCGTTAACAGCCATAACCTGTGAGTACTCGAGTGCTCATTACACGTCTGTGCTTCCAGAGACTCCAGGGTTTGGGAGTTTTTCTCAGGACTGCAAAGATAGTTCACAAAAACACTGTCTAGCTGCTTCTCCCCAAATGGGGATCACACCTTGGCACCGTCAGGCAGCACCCCCACTGCTCAAGGTGAGTTCCCTGGCTGCAGAGATCTCTGTTTGGAGCACCCCCTGCTTCATTCTTTCTGTGCTTTTAGCTCAGGCACGAACATCCCAGGAAATTGTTGATAACTGTGTGTGTGAGCTGGGATAACTCCCTCTGAGACAAACACCCATCAGAAATCTCCTTGTTTCCAGACTCTGTAGTGAAAGGCTCAATTTCAAGAGAGAGTGGGCAGGTTGGCTGTCCACAGGACTTGAACAGCAGAGCTGACTTCCACCAGCACCGCAACAGAACTACTAAGTGTTAACACGCAGCTCCTCTGTGGCAGCACCTGTGACAGGCACCAGGCAAATGCAGCACCATGGGCTGGGAAGTGCCCAGAGGTGATGAGCACCAAACTCAGCAGCAGGGAAGCCCGGGACCAGCAGGGAGTGAGGAGCAGCAATCTGGAGACAGACTCCCAGCACCGGAGTCTCCTCCTGCAGCAAATGCAGCAAAATCTTGAGCAGGCAGGGCAGCACCTTTTGTACTGTAAGGCCCAATCCTACTTCCCCACTCCCCCCCTCCCCCTCAGGGCTGGACATGGTCTCTGTGCTGCTGGGGGAATACCTTGTGCCAGTGAGGCACAGATCCACAGATCCTCCAGGTCCTCATCTAACTACCACCAACACATCCCCAGGAGTCACAAAGAGGTGGGTGGATCCTCTGGATAAACAAGAAGGTGAAGGTGTGTGCTGGCCCTCAAACTTCTCTCAGTGACACTGTCCCACTGAAAACCATCACCTGAACAACAGCCAGGTCCACCCTGGTGCAGACACCAGCTCTCAACCCACTGGTGCTCTCCCCTGCCACATGTTCACTCAGCCTCTCCTATGCATGGACTCTCTCTTCCAAGTGGAAAAATAACAGGTGTGGAGAGCAGATGCTGCTTTGTAAACACACAACCCTGCAAGAATCAATGCATACGGATCTCTGGAAGCCACTCAGCCCAAAGCTTCCTGTCCAAGGCCCTCTTATGTTATTCCAGAATGAAAAAACTTTCTCCTGGAAGGGGAAGCCCAGCAGCACAGGAAGATACATCCTCTGCAAGGAAGGCTTATCAGGACAGAGCCTAACACAGGAAGTGAGCCCAGCATATTGTGGAGCACCCCTAACCCACCAATGCTGCTGCAGCCCCACTGCTGCCAGTGCAAGTCCATGCTGCAATAACAGCGGGTGAGACAGATGGCTGAGACCCATGTCCTTTCTGCTCACACCCTGCCATTTATCTTCTGAGGCAAAGAAACTACTCCAGAGAGGTCTGCATAAAGAAGAGTAGAGTGGTCTGGGGCTGGAAGGAACATTTAAAGGTCATATAGTCCAACCCCTGGAGAAGCAGGCTCAAGAAGCACCACCAACACCCTCAAAAGGAAGGGTTTCAAAAGGAAAGTCATAGCACAGGCAGGGCGAAGGAAGTCATCCAGCACACATAACCAGCCACAGGGCTGCACCAGCCATGCCAGCAACCCTGAACGGCCATGATGGCCAAGCGATATTGAAGCAACATTCCCTTCTAAAAGTCTTCAGATGCAGCAGAAGAGCCTATCAAGCCTGAAACCAATCTGCTCAGCAAATGGAGTTTCTATATCAGGTACTATGTTTGGCTACAGAAAGACGGAAGCTCCTCACCACTCTGAGATGAGTTGAGAGAGTGACAAAGCTCAGCAAGACTAGGGCTGAGGAGTGTCAAGTCCTGGGGATGTAAAAGCTCTTGATTCACAAAACCAGTGATTAGCACATCCCTTCATGATCAAATGATGCAACCTTCCTGCCTGGGCAACTTCAGCAGCTGTAGGTACAATCACAGACCCTACAAGGCCACCTTCCTCCCCAGATGCCCTAGCACAGGGGGAGTTTGAGCATTGCAGCCCAGGCAGAGGCCACATCCAGTCAAATCAAACCCCAGCTAACAGCAGGACAAGCATAAAGTAGTCTCTGAAAAGTACAGAGATAGCGCACTGAAAGGCCATTTATCTTCCTTCTTAAGGAAGGAAGGAGATGAGATGGAAGCACAAGAAAACATTTCCACATTTGTCTGGCCAAGGAGATACAAGTTTCTGTTACGAGGAGACACAAGTTGAAGATGCTCTGTCTTTGAACACCATAGCCATCTCAGATCTGCACTCCCAGTGTGGGCAGCTTCACCAAAACGCAGCTTCTCCTTTACCTCTCTCCCACCGTTCACAACCTTTCACTGAGAGGTAAAGATGCTTCCCATCACTACAGTTACTCAGCTCCATTCACTTCTTCCTGAAGGAAACAGCCTTGCACCAAAACAAGGGGCCATGGAGCTCGACAGCCTCTCACTCCACAGCCCAAACCCCTACGCCCTCCAGCCACAGTTCCCTACAATCACTGATGACAGATTCATCTGCAGCAAATGATGGGTTTTGCTTTAGTGCCCCTGGAGCAGCCCCAGCTCGGTGGGTTGAGCCCAGCAAGCAGAAGCCAGAGGCAGCAAATCAACAAAGGACTACAGCACACCACGTATCTTCCTCAAGGCTGTCATTCAGCAGCAGGGCACAGGCTTTGCTAAACACAAAGCTCAGTATGTTACATGTTGTTTTGGCCACAGATGTCCTATGGGATGTATTTTAGCATCCTGACAAGTCCCTTGCTAGCAGCAGTGGTGTGCAGAAGGAACACAAAGTGATGGCCACGAAACAACAGCACCCAGTTGTTTGGGGTCCCTGGGGCTATGCAAGAGATGGGCAGATGTGGCTCCTGGAAACACAGTGGAGTGGGTATGGTGGTGCTGGGCTGACAGCTGGATTTGATGATCTTGGATGTCTCTTCCAATCTTAATGATTCTATGACCCAGTAGGATGTGTTAATGCATCAGGAATTCCTCCTTTGAACTGGCTGTTCAATTACTCCAAATTATCTCTAAGTACTGAAAACAGGTTTCAGACCTCTGGCACAGCAGGGTCACCAAGGGTATCGGTTCTGTAGCCATTTGGCTCAGATCTTAACATCTCAACATCTTAAAGCTATTCCTTCAGCCACATGGGAGCAGTGAAAACACATTCCCTGTTTGCCACAGAGGAGAACAAGCTGAGTCTGCTTACAACTGCAGCAAGAACAGGGAAGATGAAACACAAATCTCTTAGCAGTATCATCTCCCAGCAGCACAATCCCAAGACACCATCTCATACCTCATACTGCTTCCTACAAGCATCAGGCACCTTCTGGGAAGCAAATCTCAGCAGGGATCACTGCAAAAGGCTGAATGAGACCTGCCCACAAGTGAAATGCACTGCATTACCCAATACGTGGCCAAGGTGAAGGCACCCATGGTGGGAGGAGGACACTGGTGAGGCTGAAGCAGCTCCAGACTGCTGCATTATGGGATGCAAAGATGGAAACATCGGATCACTGGGAATGACAGCAAAGTGATGCAGGGCCAGGTAAAGTCCCAAGGGATCCCAGGAGGCTGATGCAGCTGCTCAGCAGGTTAGCTAGCAGACTGAATCCCTTGTATGTTCCAACCGCACATTTACTCCTGGGTCAGCATCTGGTTTCCTCTGGCCTTCCCTGACAGCAGTCAGAGACTCTCAGCATCCAACCTGCTAAGAACGTGCTACTAGCAGAGGTGCACACAGCCACAGCAAACAGGCTTGTGCTGCCCACTGCCAACAACTGCTCATATAGAAGTCCTGCAAGAGACACTGGCTGACCACCTATCACCAAAGCAGCCACTACTGCAGGGAACCCTGAGGGACAGAGCATCCACGAGACAGCAGGTGGCAACTTCCTGGCACAAGGAAGCATTTCTTTGCAGGGTCACTGAATTACTAAGGTTGGAAACGACCTTTTAAGACTGAGTCTGACCCCAGAACCTGTGCTGACAAGTCCACCAGTAGACCACATCTGACACCCATCTTGCTCCCCAGACATCAACTGCAGAAATAGTGAGAACCTTGGGGCTAAACAAGTCAATCCTACTGCAATGGTCTGTCCATCTTCTTCAGTCGAGGAGTGCTGGGAGCCTTCAATAGGGGCTGGAAAGCATGACGACTCTGTGGGTCTGTTCTTTCATCACACAGGCATCTCTGCTGCGGTGCTGTGAGCACAAGTGGCCGAGTTCTCTTGCTGGATGTCATCTGTGGTTTGAGATGAGGGGGGGCATAAGAGGTCCAAGCAGCACTGACTGCATCTTGGTCCCTTTTCTCAAAAGGATCTGATCAAAGCCGAGCAATGCAAACCTTCTACTTGTATCTCCTCATTCCTCTTCTTTGGGCTCTAAATGATGGGGGGGGGGGAATGTAATTAAGGCTGCTGCTGCTTCAGTGACTGCTCAATCACAGTCTACCCACTGACCTTCCAAGACACAGGCATTCTGCCCTTCGCTGTGATGAACGCTAATACAGCTCTGTACCTTCTAGTTACCCAAAGATCTGGAAGAAGCTGGAGCTGCCCAACTCCCAGCTGCAAAGCATCTGGGTTATACTGTCCTCCTGGATTCCAGGACATACACTGTGTACAGCTTCTACGAGAAGCTACTGGATGTTCCTCAGCTACCACACTCTGAACACTTTTTGCCTTGCTCCAGGTTTTCATGTGGCTGGTAGTAGCTCAGCAGGGTTCACCACTACCAAGTTCTCCCCCAAATGCAGAGCAGAAATCAGTTCTAGAACGGCCTTTATTTCCAGGGCTATCAATCCCTTCCCTTCCCAGTGAATAAGGCAGCAAAATCAGAGTGACAGTCTCTGCGCACAAAGGCTGCCTGTGGAAGACAAACTTGGGAATCAAGAATAACTGCACTTGGTCCTAAATCTCTACTAAAGTCTGTGAAGAAAAGAGCCTAACCAATGTCTGTGGAGGGTGGGTTAGGGCACCTCACCCTCACCACTCTTCTGAAGACAGCCAGCACAGCACTCACCACTCCTCCTGGATCCAGGCAGCCCAAGTGCCTATGATGGCAGAGCTTTCTGGCCCCCTTCAAACACAGATCAGGGAGTTAAAGAGCCAACATGCCCAGCCCAGCTTTCTGTGGTGGCAGGGTACCCCATCTGCTGGCTCAGTCCAAGGTCAATGAGCCATTGCTGGAGGTGGGAGATTTGTCAGGGAGCACTCATAACCAAGAAGGGCCTGAATGACAGTAGTGCCACTGACAGAGCAATCAGAGGTGCCTCAGAGCACTGGGGCCAGCAGGCAGATGGTACCTAAAGCCTCAGTAAGAGGTTTTCCTAGTCATTTTACTGTTGCAATTCCCTTTCTTTTACTGGAGTTGCCTGTATTGGTGCTTGGTTGCCTGAACTACAGGACAGGTGATTTTTACAGAAGGATCATCCTTCTCCTCATTCTGTGCACTCGAATAAATAAGGTGGGTTTTTTTTACAAGTTTCCTGTGCACTGTACAATCTAAAAATAAATGAAATAAAGGATAGGAAATTTATCATCTCTATAAAATACAGTCACTGCCCCGAGCAGCGCTTTCTGCACACAGATACCAAGTCACAACATGACTCACCACACGGTTTGGGAGGGTGGCAGCAGGGTGAGCTGGACTGTGTTTTTGTGAACTACCAGTCAGATCTACTCAAAGCAAAGAAATACAAAAGCAAAATGTGCTTCATCCATAAATGCACACAGCCAAGCCATCGCCCAGTCAAAACCCTACTAACAAAAAACATTGTACTTGGAAGAAAACCAACGAGCTGAGACAATCTGCTACCCGCGCCAGTACAGAGCATGACGTCCGGTCTTCCCAACACCGGTACAGAGGGCCTGACCAGTACCCTTTGCAAATGCCAACAACAGCCCCAAAATGAGTTACCAGACTAGCTACCAAAATTCACAGTGACTCTGAGTGCCACCAGCAACTGTACACTGCCCAGTGAAACAGTTCCATCGGGGCAGGACTTGAATTTCCTCTGTTTAAACTGTGCCCGTGCCGGTTGAGCTGGTCTGGGACATCCCAGTTACTCCAGCTGCCACTCAAGAGGGAAGCGTGGAGTCTTTGTCTGTAATGGACACCACTAAAACCCACCCAGTTAACAGAGTACCTGGCTCAGTTCCAATTAAGTTACATTAGCTAGAAAGCGGCCTTTTGCTGCAGCTCACACTGCAGCAGACCAAGTGGGTTCTGGTCTACGAACAGAGTAAGCTGAATAAATAACTGCAGAATCTTCTGAAAACTGGGTTTGGCATTCATCAACCCTCCAAATTTCAGCACCAAGGATTCAAACTAGAGGCACAGTTCTGTCGGGTAAAATAGCACCAAGAGGAGGCTCTTTACATCTCTGCTGGTGTGCCAGTCCTTCGTTATTAAGATAATTTAATCATAGGCTGTACTGATGATTCTAGGTGGAATAAAATAAGTCCAAATTGTTTTCACTTCTTAAAAAAGATAAATACTTTATCCAAACTATCAACAATACAAACTGGAGCTTTCAGCATTTCTTCTGCCTTGCTTTTTTTTTTTTTTTTGCCTTTTTTCTTTTGTACTGATTCACAGTAAATGTTTTCTTGGTTGTGTAGGTCTTATGTTTTTATTTTGTCCAGTAGTAAGAGAGTAGAAACCCCTGCACAGGCCAGGTGAGCACCTTTCAGTGGAAGCTGAGTGAAGTTGGTCCACGTTGTCCTTGCATAGGTCACATTGGGTTGAGGTAGAAATCCTAGTTACCTGCACAACAGGAGAGGAAGAGACTCATCTAAATAAAAGGAAAATCTACTGAGGGTTAGATGTGTCAATCATTTTTACATTGCTCCAAGACTTCATCAGCCAGCAATGGAGCAACTGTTGACCCAACCACCACTAGACAGAAAAGAGGCCTCCAAGAGTGACACAGGGGCCCTCCAAGCTGCTGCAGTTCCCAAATCTTTCTGACAGCCTGACTGCATTGGACTCTGTCCTCCTGGGACTGACCCTGAGTTGGGGGTGGTGGTATGGAATATTCCTTCCCTGTCCCATCAAGTACTTCTCCTTTCTCTAGCATATACTAATCCCCTCTAAATGTTTTATTACTCTGGAGAGACCCATTATGAAAAGCAGAGCAGTTTCATTTAGCCCCCAAGTCCAGATTTCAGTCTTGGCTCATCAAGGGCTTTGGTGTGAACAGATTCAATCAAACATTCAATTAAGTCAAACTGCTCAAATACTTGGCCTATGGTCAAGAGTCACCTACAGCAGGGCCACTGCTATGACCCACCTGTCATATACGATCTCCTGGTGGCATTATTTCTGCTCCCTTGCTCCACAATCCAGCTGGAGCTACAGAGCTCCATCCACCAATTCGGGGCCTTGCCTACACTCCTTGGAACCTTTTTGTGACAGCACCCCTCACATTCAGTGGGAAAGGGTCCAGCCCAGAATGGCCTGAGCTCCACATAAGGCAACTGCTTCAGCAGCAGCTGTCAGGCTGTCTTTGAGTCACTCACATATGCAAACCCCAAGTCTAACCCTCCTTGCTTACTCTCCCCCCTTGCTTTTATTGAGGGGCTCCCAAGCCCATCCTGTAATGATGTTGCATGGTGGTCTCTGCTGGCACCACACAACTCAGAACTCTTTCTCAGCCTATCTTGTCCAAAAGGATGGAGGGGAATACTTTGTGCCTCACCAACACCTAACAGGGATTTGTTTGTGTCTGCAGAACAATCTGAAGATGAAGACGTGACACGCAAAGCACAGTGAAAAGAATCTCTCAGGTAAATTGTAATTTAGTCATTGGTTTTATAGCGGCGAAGAGGATTCCACCACACATCGTAGAGCTTTGGGATCAGTGAACAGCCACAATATCAAACACCTACAAGAAAAGCATGAGCACCCTCCAGGGCCTCACAGGCTGGTTGAGCTTTGCAAGCGGAAGTTACATCAAGATGCCACAGAGGGTTTTCATCAACAACAGTACCGGCCCTCTGTGGGAGTTACACTTTATTCGTGAGGTGTTCTAAAGACATTAAATACCTGCTTCAATAGGAATGCATACAGTGTCTGAAACCCTCATCTCTCCTATGGCCCCCAGCCTTTATGAAGCACAGGCCTCTGTAAACCCTATAGGTTTCCTGGGTTCTCATTCACAGCCTACCCAGTAAGGCAGCGATTGCCACAGAAGCACAAACACAGCAGCTGGTGATGGAGACTGATGGGGCAGCCCTAGCAGGCAGGGCCAACAAAGCTGCTGCATGCAGGTCAAGGACAACCCTTCTTTGCTACTTGTGGCTGTGTTTTCCACTGATGAAAGGGGCACATGAATGCAATGCAAGATCACTGTCATCTCTGAGATAAAACTACAGCTTGTAACCCAGAGATTGCTTAACTGTACAGTTCTTTAGAGCAGCTGTTGTTGACCAACAGTAACACAAGCCCATGGCATTGCCACATACACTCCTATGGCAGCACCATCGCGCGCTCTAGCGCCATGCAAACACAGACTTGCGAAGATGCAACAGTCTGCGTCAAAAGGCAAGAAGAGGGGAGGGGGAATCAAAGTAGGCAATGAAAACTTCCACTGCGTGTATGAACCCGTATTTAAAAATAGACATTTCCTCCTGACTACCAGTCTTCAGAGCTAAGAATGCTTTCACATGGTGATCTCAACTTGAACAGAATCCTCATGTCAGCTGAGCCAGACCAGCGTTACCATGCGCTCCTTGTCGAGAAATCCTGACTCCCAGAACACAGAGCAGTTAAGACTCCCCCATCCTCTGCCATCAGATTATTTGCTTCCCACATTTTAGAGGTTTCTCTGTTTCACAGAGCCCATCCCCAACCTCTCTCTGCAAAGGAAGAAGCATCATTCAGCATCTGGTACAAAACTCCTCTAGTTTTGATCTAGCCTTACCTTACAAAATAAGAACTGCTAGCTAAGCAAGCTCTTTATCGTGGCTTAACCCCAGAAAGGTGCGAAGCATAAGGAGACTGCATGCCAAGTGTAACCCACATAGCGGACGTGCCAGCTGCGTTGGACTGTGTGATCATGGGCGTGGACTGCGCCAGCGCCAAACGGGGCAGAGGCGGGTGATGGACTGTAAAGGAGGGGCGGGAGGTTTTGTGCTGAAGAGAAGCTAACTTAATAGACAAAGAAGCGTTACCAGGTTGGACAGAAGCAGCAGAAGAGGAGGGCAAAAGGGCTTCACTGGGGGGGATGGATGGCAGGTTCTGCAGAAGCGCAGGCTCAGAGTTAGAAGCAAGTAATGGAGGAGGTGGGGGCAATGAAACGTTAGGAGGGGGTGGGGAATGGAAAACAGATTGCACTGGCATTCTGTTGAGGTGCTGAGCAGATCTAATCTCACTAGACGTTACTAAATTAGAGGAAGGGGGTGGAAAGGATGAGGATGAGGTGCTGGCAACAGCCTGCAGAGGGTTTAAGCTTAGCACTGTGCTGCTAGAGACAGCACTGCTGCTGAAACTGGCTCCAAACTGATGAGGAGAGGAGGCAGAAGGCACCGCGTGGTTAAAAATACCTGCAAACAGGAGAAAAAAACTCAGCTTCAACAGACGGGCTTTGTACGGTCTCAAGTGACAAGAGAAACAAAACAAAAATGGAAAAATAAAAAGAAAAGGCAAAATTATAATTGTTACAGCCCCATACAGAAATATGCAGCATGAGAAGGCAGCAAGCAATGAGAGCAGGCCAGGAGGTACAAAAGATTCCACTTACCTTTCCTACTGCCAACCTCTAACTGCCACGAGGACAAATGGTCAGACCCAAGAACTGCCAGTTCTAGCCCACACCGGTAGCCTTTGGATGAGATCACATGGGCTCTAGAGTTGTTTATCTGAAGACTCAAACTGCTGCTCTTCCCTCCCCACCCTCCTGCTTCCCCCCTTACAGGGCAGCAGGGGGGAGACTGTATTTCCAGCAAATCTACGTGCTGAGATATGTGAGAGTTAGGATTTCCCGACATGGTGCCCGAATGATTATGGTCAGGTAAGGAAAACTGCCTCAGACACAGTAACGGCAGGCTCAGACTATCTTCTAGTCCTGCCAGCTTGCTCCGGTTTGGGCCACAGAAGCCAAGCCTGTGCAGAATCCCAGAAGCGCAAGGTGCATATGGCATTGCCCTTCCTGGCAAAGAAATGCTTTTCGTGTCCATTCAAGAGCCGGAGCGCTACACAATTCCCAACACCATCTCCTCTGAAGAGGTACTGATGTTTTGCTCTTCCTGGATCATGCTAAATCCATTCAAGGCCTAATCTCAACTTTTTACTCAAGTTGACAAGTTAGAGATCCTTAACTTGGTACCAGGACGAGTTAAATCGTTTACCTGCAGGCAGACCTAAGTTGGTTCCAGTACAGCAACATCTGAACAAGCATACATTATGAAATCACAGAGTCTGTGTGCATTCTTTCATTAAGGTGATACAACAAGCTCATCTAGTAGACAAAGCTCATGAGACTTCACTGTGGGGAACTGAATTCATCCTAGCATTTCCGAGACACAGAGAGAGCGAGAGGAGACTGGTTATGTGGGACAGATCTGCTTCACATCCTGCAGAACTGAAAGAGTTTCACCCCTGGAGAGGCAGTGTCAGACTTTCCTTTAGTCCCTGTCTTATACCAGAGAAAGAGTTCTGCCTACCTCCAACTGTTCCACCTGTAACCCCAGGAGAGAAGTTCCCCACAGTGTGAGAATTAGTCAGTCTGGTGGCAGCTGATGACACGTGGACCAGACTGGCAGCAGCTGGCATTGAATTAAATAAGGACTGCAATACTGAGGAATTTGTCACCGAGTTGAGGTTTGCTTGCAAGGCCATGGGGCCCAGGGGGAACTGCGATCCAGTGGTCAAAGTGTTTAGGAAAGGATGGTGTGTCTGAACAGAAGATGCTGGGTTGCCTGCTGAAGAAACAGCAGTAGAAAGGCTTTTACCATTCAGAAGGCCACCAGATGAAACAGCAGCAGAAATGAAAAGGTTGTGGCCATTTTTAAACTCCACATCTCGGTCCCTTCCTTTGCCAACCTTTCCGTTGTGCTGCAACGAGGTTTTTTCCGAAGAACCCCCAGTACGAATGTTTATTTCACTAATCTCTTTGCTTTTGACTCCTAAACGATTTAATTCTTCTCCTTTTGTGCCACCAAGGCCTTCGAGTTGCCTCTTGTTCAAAAATGGATTCATTTCTGATACCCCCACATCTTTGCTTCGCTGCGATGGGAAACCCAGGGAGCAGTTGGAAGTCATCACTTCAGAAGTCTTATGAGGAAAAGCAGTGCTGTCAATGAAGCTGTGCAAACCCACATCAGCAGACAGCCCTCCATTATACGTGAATCCATTAGGGGTGTTGGTACTGGGGCTGAGCCCGCCTGCCCCAGACGGTGGCATGGCAATGCTTTTCCTTGCGTGGGCTGCAATCTTGGTGTCCATGGTGAGGCCATCCTCGGAGGATGGCCTGAAGGCAAACAGCGAATTCTGGCTCAGAGATGAAACTGATTGCAAGGGACTGTCTGTAGTTTTGGTCAGGCTGATGTCCGATATTGGTGAAAAAGTAGATTTCCATTTACTGCTATTGATGTTCTCGCTGCTTTGTGCTTGTTTCCTCCCAGAAAAGCTGCTGCCTAGTATGGAAGAAAATTTATCAATGTCAGAAAAGCAGCACTCACTGAATTTGCTGAGTAGGAACAGGGTTTGAGCTTTCAACACCCACATTTTATCAGTCTATAATTCTGTATCTGCTCCAAAGACAGAAATATTTGTGAAGGCACCTACAAGTCCCTCAAATTTAGTTTGGTGCTCTGGAGAAGTTAGCAATTGCTGCTCTACCTTTTCCTCAGTCTTTGTATTACTGACCCCTCCCCAGACCCCAAGTCAGCAAAAAAATTAGTTGGATCGTTGGTGAACCTGTGAGCACAAACAGAAGCACCCAAAATCTGTCATTATCAGTCATTAATTAATCAATCTTAACTCTGATTATGCAAAATCTTGGTAGAAATGTGCTCTGCTGAGCAGCACGGAAGAGCCAGCTGCTACCTAACAGCTTCAGTCAGCAGCAGACACCCACTCCCAAGTTCATCAATAGATAATTAACATCACTCACACCTACCATTCTCAACAGTCTTCTGTGGAGATTTGCTTTCCAGTGATATTGTTGCAATTTTCCTCTCAATTCTAGTGAGAAAATAAAAATGTTAGAGCACTCAATGCAGACCTTTTCTTGCACATTTAACCTCCAAACCTATTTTTCTCAGATCAATGGCCTAACAGCTGACTGCAGCACATAAAGCAAATTCAGCCACACAGCTCTATGCTCCTTAGGAACTTAAAAACATTACAGAATCTATCCCAGGCTTTGAGCAGAAGCTACTGCAGAATGACTGCTCTTTGCCAGGATCAGTGTGTGTCCAGAGGGTTTTGCTGCGGCTTTTCTTTCACAATGAGAAGCAGGTTGTGTGTTTCCACAGGGGTTATTTTTCCAGCAACTTAACAAGAAAAAACCCTGCACCCCACAGGCAGGCAGAAGGTGGCAAACACTCAAATTTCAGAGCAACACATCCACATTTTGAGTAGGAAGCGAAGAAATTTGAATCAAGCTGAAACTGGAGTAAGCAGGAGGCAGATTTTTGGGTAAAGCTCACTCACAGTCAGCTCTCCTGCAAAGCAATCGAGTACCAAAAGTCACTTCCACACTAGTTATTTCAGAGGTCAAACACTGCAACAGTAGGTTCCCCCATTCAGGTACTGCTTCCCCAAACCCTTCCTTACTCAATTTCAGCTGTGTAAGAGGCTTACACAGGCAAATGGACTCAGTTTCAGGAAAGGGAAAGGGAACAAAAGCTTAAAGACACCGCTCCCATCTTGAGCACCACTATCAGCTCTCAGAGAGATCTCATCCTGAAAGCCATGCCTGTGTATTCACCTGCTGCTATTGTGCTCATCTTCAGATCCCTGCTCTTCATCTGATGTTAGCGGAGAGTAATGAACTCCGTTGGTCTGAATGAGGGGCTTTTCCTTTTTCAGTACTGGGGGCTGGTCATTGTCCTGGTAAGGAACAGGAGAGTTCTTCAGAGAGTTTTCGGGAGAGGAAATGGCTGTTATTTCTAAAGGCTGGTTAATGTTATTGACCTGGGCAAGAAGGAAAGAAAGCAGTTACAGATGAGAGTACTCCTTTAGGAAGGAGGCATCTTGTTAAGGATATTACAAGAAGGATTAACTCGCTCAGCTCTGTGATATCCCAACTGCTGCTGTTACACTGCCCCATCCTACGCTACAGCAGGGATGAGAGCTGAAATCTAGCTTGGAAAGATACCAGATGTTTATGTTTAAAAGCAGATATAAAGACATGGAGTAATTACATTCCTTTTCCAACTAACACTGCACAATCACATGGACAAAACTTGTAGAGCTGACTTAATTCTGCAGGAATGCCATATGCTGCTGGCACTCAGCTGATATTTAATCACTCTTGGTATATTTTCAAAACATTTAACCTACACTCCAAGAAACAACTTCAGTGCAGAAACATGTTTCTTGTTGTAAAGCAAGACATTGTTTTTCCTTTTTAATGTTCTGACAGCAAAGGACTCCTCTTTGAAGATGTTCTACCTATACAGAAACAGTTTGCCAACTTTTGGGCAACTCTCTTGCCTCTCAGAAGGGCCATTTTCACAAAGGGTCTTCAGGCCAGTTCTAGCTACCAACAGGGTAATGGCCTAGAACGTCCTAGAGAACCAGAGACTGGTTTCTGTTGAAAGGGACCTTGACATTTGAACCCACCTACCACCAAGGATAGACACCCCTCTCACCAGAGCCCCATCCAATTTGGCCTTGAACACTCGCAGGGATGGAGTAGCCACAGCCTCCCTGGGCAACCTGTTCCAGGGCCTCAGCACCCTCAAAAGGAGGGATTTCTTCCTAAGATTTAACCTAAATCTCTCCTCTTTTACTTTGAGCCCATCCCCCATGTCCTATCACTAGATGCCCCAGTACAAAGTCCCTCTTTCAGCTTTCTAATAGAGCACTGGGAGATTATTTCTAGTTCAAAGCACTTTCTCAGGCTTTTCTCTTTTGCTAGAGCTCTTACGTTTTGCCCTTACCATGGAGTTAATATTGAGTGGTGAACCTGATGGTTGCATAAAGAGTCCAGACACAGTAGGTAAGGATTTGCGTTTAGGGGAGACCCCGGAGTTCCCGCTGAGATTCCCGGTAGAGGATCTCTTCCGCCGGCCTCGCTTCTTCCCATCCAGCACATGTGCTTGGCCACAGTCCAGCCGAGCGCTTGTAGGCAGAGGACTGTGCTTGCTGGAAGGGGATTGTTTTACATGTCCTGTATTAGGAGAGATTGTAAAGATGATTCTTCTCTTGGACTCGTTCTCAGGATCTGAAAACGCGGCATCAGACTGAAGATCCCCCTTTGTTCCTTCGGCAAACATCTTCTGAGCATCTGCATACTGCAAAACCCCTACCAGGCTCTGGGAGGTGCCATTTAACCTGGGGCTTGTTGAGTGCTGGTGAGCAGGGGAGTTTTGCCCAGAGTTCCTTGACTGCATCATTAGCAAAGGATGTTGTGGAGTGGAACTCCGAGACCCTATTGAGTTAAACAGGCTCCCGGAGTCTTCCAAAGCTGCCTGATCAACACTATGGTTAAGATGGGCTGGGCTGTTTGTGAGATTTCCATTGACTGCCACGGAGCCAGAAGAGTAAGAAAAACCTGTTGAAAGGGAAAGTACACATCACTGCTTCTGCTGAGTGATAGGCTGCAGTGCTAGAACGTGGAGATGGTTGGCAGTGGTTTCAGCAGTACCTGCACTGGGTCAGACAGAAGCTGATGCTGCACAGCTGCTTTTCAGACAGTGCAGCTCAGAACATGGCTACCTTGCTCATGGCTTCAGTTAGGGGTTAATTTTTACTGCTCTTCTGCCAGTTCAGGAGAATTGATGTGGCACAAGGAGATAGCCTGCACTCTACCTGGATTTTCAATGGAACCCAAGTGCAAGCTTCTTTTGACCTACTGCACCTCTCAAAATCAGGGCTTCTCTATTCTCACCACCTTCCTACCAATACTGGCCAAATTCAGTCCATTTCCTTCTCAAAAGCAGAAGGAATGTTGTCATCCACACAGTCCAGCTCCTTCTCCAAGTGAAACAAAAAGGTTGTGGCTTATGAGGTGACAGGGGATTGTCACAGGAACTGAAGCAGAGGTGTATGCACCACAGAGCACAACTCTTGGAAAGGGAGTGCTGCAGCACAGAAGGGTTCAAAGCTCTTGTGATGCCTTGTCTCTGGGTTTTTGAAATGAAAGGGGTAGAAGGGAACATGATGCTGTTTTACAGCAAGGGGCTTTAAATGCTTCACTGGTTTGACAGGAAGCTGCAGCCAGGCTCCAGTTAGCAAAACAGATGCTAGAAACAACACAGCCCTTCAAGTTGGGCAACACTAGGACTAAACGTAGTCCTGAGGAGGGATCTGGTTTTTTACCCTAGCACCTGCTTCCCCTGGTTTCCCTGTTCATATCCTGAACAGCTAAAGGCCACAATTTCAAAATATGAGTGAATGCTGGAGCAATATCTGCATTAAATTGGATCCCTCCCCTCTCAGGCCTAACCCACATATTGGTGCCTTTACAACTGCTCATGAGGGACCACTGTAACATGAATCTAGAATTTTATTTTGCTATCAAAAAAAAACCCTGCATTGACCTGTAAAATCAAAATGTTCAGGCCAGATTATCAGCTCATGTCATGGTCATGCAGCACTGTGCTGGTTTGTCACATCACAACCGTAGGGACTTTTAATCCAAGCAGAAGAATCTCCAAACGCAGTTAGTTATTTACACTGCAGTTCAGGCCAGTGCTTTATGTCAGAAGATACCCAAGCTTCAAGCATGTACCATCTCCTCAAAACACCACAGAATCACTGATTTATGGAGGCTGGAAAAGACCATTGAGATCATCAAGCCCAACCTGACACCATGGCATCAGCAGCAGCCATGATTTTTTTAGTTTCATTATAAACCACACATTTATCCAGCACTCTACTGGAGTTCAGCTCATACTCCAACAGAGTGGCTGACATGAACTGACAACCACTCGGGAGACTCCCACATGTGCACTTGTGAGGGCTGTCACACAAGGTAGCGCAGCTTTGCGTAAACGGGGCTGTTACCTGAGGTAGCCAAAGCCAGTGGCTTGTTTCCAGCAGCATTGCTTACGCCATTATGAGAACTAGCACCAATCTGCTTTTCAAGTGTCGAGGAGTCTCTACTCTGATGAACAGGACTAGGTGTGCTTCTCTGAGGAGAGAGAAACAAGCATTTCAGTGCTGGAAGCATGCTCACAAGTCAACAGTTTGACTAAAATTACATGCATTAGATCTAGCAATGAGAGTGGCACTACCACTAAACAGCCCAAATTTGCTTGCTTTGATAAACACCTATATCAGCATATTACACCACAATTAACCATACTGCAACAGCAACATGCATAGAGGGAGGACTGGCTCATTGTCTCTGAAAGTTTAGATTCAGGACAGCAGAACAATGGGAGAATTAACCCCTCAGTCCACAGTTTTATCCCCACACCAACTACAAACTGATCCTGAAACACACAGGGTTGTGTTCTCTGCTATGCTATCTAAGGGAACCATCAACAGGAGTTGTTTTCCTAAAGCAGGCAAAACAACCACAAAGTGGTAGCCTGAATAAATGTGTTGGAAGTGAAAGATGTCATCCTGAGCTAACATTCTCCCTCGCTGAGGACACAAGACCTCTGCTCTGAGCTGGGAAGACTAGTTCTGCTGCAAGTAGCTGTAGCTTCTCTAGTCTACAGCTGAGAAAGATGATGGATTCAATCTATGCAGCTTCATCTTTCCAAACAGGAGACTGCAAAGCAAGCATCTGGGGATGGATTCCAAGCTCGCAGCACTCGCACAAAAGCTGAAAATGCTTCTTACTTCTCTGCCATAACATTTTCATGACATTTGTGGGAAACTGGAGCAGGCCGTTTTAAACACTTCAAACACCAAAAATAGTATAGACTTCTCAGGATTCCAAAAAGATGCTTCCAAAATTTTTCTAGTTGCCTCCTGCTGCTGCAGAGCTCTTGATGTACATCAGGTACTGCAGCCTTGAGCTCAAGATCACCTCCACACGGGTGTGATACAGACAACTCTGGGATCAAGAAAGTGAGGCAAGAGAACCTGTCTGCCAGGGTCATGCAAGAAGGCAGGAGCTAGGAACAAACTGATGTCTGTGCTTCTCTGCATTTGCTGCCACAAGCTTTCAGACACTGCATCTTTTTCACCTGGGCACCCTACTGGCTCCTGCTCAGCCGGTTGTCACCCAGTCCTGCCAGGCCACTCTCCAGCCACTCATCTGCCTGCAGCTGCAGGGAGTTATGGTGGCCAAAGTGCAGGACTCTGCCCTTGGCCCTGTTAAACCTCATACCGATGGCCTGTGCCCATTGACCCAGCCTGTCCAGATCTCTCTGCAGCATCCTCCTCCCCATCAGCAGATTGACCCTACCCCCCAACTTGGTGTCATCCACAAATCTACTAAGGGCAGACTCGATCCTCTCATCCAGGTCATCAATAACGATGTTGAAAATTGACAGAACTGACCAAGAGGATGAATCCCAAGAGCAGCCTTCCCAAAATCATCAGACATTTGAGATTAGCAGCCACTAAGGATTCAGGTGCACAGCACCCCATCACTGCCCAGTGTGATTTTAATTAGGGATGGAAAGTGTTGACAATCCCTTACTCACCACCTTCTCAACACGGCTAGGTAGGACTACGCTGGCCAGAGGGATACTAACAGGGAGTTTATTGGGCTGCACTGTGCTGAGAGGAATACTGATAGGTAGGCTGGTGATAGTTTCTCCATTACTCACAGAGGTTCTCTCTCTCAAAACCTGCAAATGCAAAAGAGAAAGCCATGTTTTTATCCACATGCTGATATTGAAAAGGACTTCTCAAACTAATAGTAAACTACTCATTTACCTATTTATCTCCCCTGCTCCTTTTATTTCTTTATAAAGAGCTACACAGTGCAGAGTGGTAACTATATAGAAAAGATAGGGCATGCATGGAGCAGCTTTGCTACCAACATCAGTCTAAGGGGACAGACTATCCAACAGCACAGAAATACATACAATAAAGCTACAGCTGGCTCCAAGCACAAGGAAGAGGATGCCTTTGGCAAGCTTGTTTCCTAGTGTCTTTGTTAGAGCTCTGTGAAAAGCACTTATCTGACAGAATTTGTATCTTGAGGCCCTCTGTACACAGAGGATGAAGTATCCAGGACTATTTCCATGGTAACCTCCTGTTGGAGAGCACATGTTTGCTCTGAAATGAACACCAATGATTCATGACTGAGCCAATTATGTGACTGATTGGGTTTTTTGGGGATTTTTTTCCACTATGAAGGAGTCTGCTTTTCAAGTTCAATAGACAAAGTCACATCAAAAAGAAATCCTACTGCATTACTGGCACAGTTCATATGCAAACCAGAGGTCAGCACATCTTTCATGAGCACAGTATTCTCTCCCTCCAGCCAGCAATGTTTTATTGCACCACATGAACTGCATTTGGTGCCGTTTTCCACACCATGCTGCCCACAGGCAGGACCATGACTGCATTCCCTGGCCTGGCCAACTTTGTGTTGTCTGAGGTGGAACATTACTGTGCTTGAGCAAAAGTGGATCTCTTACCTTTTCGCCTGCAATTGGTAAGGCCGCTGGGGAAGAAGGCCGAGTTTCCTGAGGACTCAGCTTTATGCCATTCGACATACCAGGACTTGGGTAGGTAAGGCCATTCTCTTTGACATGGTCAGCTCTGGAATACAAACACATGGTTGTTAGAAGACAAAAGCTAATGACTTCTCTTTGCAAGCAATTCCTGTGCCAAACTCAAGACACTTCATCCCCATTCTTTATGCAGCCATCAGGCTCTGCTGGTTTTCTTGAAACAAAGTTTGAACACATGTATAAGCCTTCACTTTTCAAACCATTTTTCTACCCTCTCAGGAAATAACTGCTAATAATTACTACGTCTCCCCCCTGTCCTACAAAATGATCACTCTCACCTCTGTATCTCACTAGCTGTTGCTTTTCCATTGACTCCATGGTCTTGATTCAAGTGTCTCCTTAGTGCTATTTTAGCTGGGGAAAACCTGGTATAATCAGGTATGGACAGGCTCGTCAGCTTGTCCGCCTTCTGCCTGCTACTGTGGTTGGGGGTACACGGAACTATTTCTTGGTCCACATGAGAGGCTGTGTACTGCGGAGTGTTCTGCTTGGACGAGGGCCTGCTAAAGTTGTTATGAATTTCATAGGGAGTAGCGTGGCCGTTCATGGACAGCTCTGGACTCATGCCGTTCATGTGGGACACAGGAAACTTAGAGCACTCAAGCTCAAGCTGGAACCTGCTGTGATCAGCCTCAGGATCCCTGTTCAGATGGTTTTTATTGCGGAGCTGTACTGACAGTGACTCATCAGATGGTGTGTACGATTTCAGCTGCATGAGCTCCTGCTGTCTTTGACTTTTCTCGAGTTCCACGATGCTGATCTTTAAATGAAGAGGAGGACAGCAGTTAAAAGACACTCTTATCAATTCTATCTGTGCTTCTCACAACAAATGGCCCCGTTTCTGGAAGCACCCAGGACAACTGACACAGAATTTAAGAAACAAATTTTAATTTAATTTCATACTGCTCTGAGCTTGAGACCAAAAGGCACAGGTAAGGAGAATGGCTCAGAAACTCTTTGAAAGCATTTTTCAAATCTTAAAATCAAACCTCATGGGAAGAAAAATTCTTCAGACACAGGAGTTTAGTCGCTTACCACTATGGTAAGCAACAAAAAAGAAAGCAAAACAGCTGCCTCCTGTAGCCTTTCACATTGTATTAAGTCAGATTTCCTTAAATGCTCCACTGCCCAAGAGCTGCCCCAAGCTGATGACTAGATCCATTTCTCGCCCTTTACCTGCAATTCCAAACAGTGCTTTTGTTTCTCAGAAATCTGATTCTTCAACACCTGCTTCTCTTTCAGCAAGTTCTCCAGGGACAATGTTGACCAATCCAGCTTCAGCTCTTCACACCGAGCCTTGAGCTTTAAAAACAGGATAAATTGAAGAAAATTTTTACCACTTGACACCACCTGAGGTGCAAGCTGAAAGCCACCACCTTTCCACTGGATAGAAGCAAGAAGCCACTCAGCCCACTGCAAACTCTTCTCAGCTTATGCCAAATGTCACCAAAATGGTCCTGTGCTCCACAAAGCCTGGCAGGTGGCCTGGATGAGTATAAACCAGTGTCACTGCCCACCCTCTCTAACCACTTCCACATCCAGACCTTGCCCTCACCGGTGTTAACAAGATGAACACCACAAGAGTTATGGTCACCACAGAACAAGCTTTGTATAAACATCCTGGCCACTAAGATCCAGGTTCAGTGCATACACTGAAAAACTGTTTGTGGGACACAACTGAGGTGACAGTTGGCTGTCACCTCAGCTAGAGGGGACAACTGATACCTCAGTTAGAGGAAAAGACCACCAAGCCTTTGTCCCAATGCGCTTCTCTGTTACAGAGGAGCTATATATAGCAGCTGAATTTTCATTCCTTAATGTACCCTGACAAGAGGGGCAGCCCTTGGCTCAGGACCTGCTCTTACACAAATGAGAGAATTGCTCTGCTACTTAGCCAGAGGCACTGTACACACCAACTGTAAACTCTGGTTCCTGAGTTCACTGTTATCCTTCTCCAGCTGTTTCGTCTGTTCTTTAAGTTGCTGATTGTGAGCAGAGATCTCCTTCTGAGCCTGAATCAGGTCATTATACGTTAGAGCTTTAACTCCCAGCTACAAGATGAAGAGTGAGAAGGAGAGAGATCATTCAATAAGGTCTTGACATCCTAATTCCAAACTGACATCACATACAAAGGTGGCATTGAGATGTGCAGAACTTGTAAGGCTCCCAGGAATTCACCAGCATTCTCCAAGGTGCTTTATCACTGCTGGGGAATAACAAGGAGGGGAAAGCACCTCTTTGGGAGCTGCTGTTCCAAGAACACAGCTTTAAAATTAGCATTTAGTTGCTTGCCAGCAAAAAGAACCCTGTATTTTGTAAAGAACCACCACTCCTGCGTGTCTGAACTTGCGTTTGCAGTAGAGTTTGTCCAATCAGCAGGGGTCGTGCCCTTGACGAAAACACCACAGTGTCTGTGGTCTGTCACCACCACCCCCCCCTACATACAGGGCAGCACACGGCCATATCAAAAACCAAGATAAAGCATAACGAAGGAGTGAAACATAGTCCAAAGTATTTGGCATGATCTGCTGTAAAACAGAAGCTGAAGACTTGAGACTACTTTGATCTTACTTATTTTTATCAACACGTTTGGCTACAGATGACTAACAAGCACCAGCTTTCACAAGCTCAGCGCTACCTCATCAAGTTTCTGCTGAAAAAGGCGCTTGATTTCCTCTTTTTGTGCCTGACAGTGGGTGAATAACTGCTGTGCTGTCCCCAGGAGCTGAGCATTCTTTTCCTGGAAGAGGGAAAAGACAAAACACACTTTTAGTACCAACTACAGCATAGCCCATCAGCACCTATACGGCATGGCTCACATCCAACGTGTAGAACAAGTTGCAAGTGAATCTGAGTTAAAAGGGCAGATGTCTGAATGAATCTGTCTCAGAATCATGGGAGCCTTCATCTGCTTCATAGGAGTCAGCAGTGTGCCCAGGTGGCCAAGAAGACCAACAAGATCCTGGCCTGGATGAGGAATAGCATGGTCAGCAGGAGAAGGGAATTTCTTGTGCCCTGGTACATGGCCCTTATGAGACCTCATCTCTTGTACTGTTCAGTTCTGGGACCCTCATGACAGGAAAGACATGGAGATGCTGAACAGGTCCACGGCAGAGCTACCAAGCTCATAAGGGGTTTAGAGAACCAGTTGTATGAGGAGAGGCTGAGGGAGCTGGGCAGGTTTAGTTTGGAAAAGAGGAGGCTGAGAAGGGACCTCATTGCCCTTTACAACTACCTCAAGGGAAGTTGTAGAGAGAAGTGGGTTGGCCTCTTCTCCCTGGTGACAGAACCAATGGTCTGAAGTTGAGGCAGGGGAAGTTTAGATCAGGTCTTAGGAAGAATGCTTTACAGAAACAGTAGTGAGGCACTGGAATGGCTTTGCCAGGGTGGTGGTTGAGTCCCCACCCCTGGAGGTGTTTAGGAACCGTGTAGCCATAGCGCTTCACACCCTGCTAGAGTGGCAGCAGGGAGGGGGTTAGTTTGTGCTTTCTATTGATCAGATATTTAGGTTTTTTTATTGGTGTGGGGATGGTTGGACTTTGTGATCTAGGAGGTCCTTTCCAGCCAAGACTGTTCTGTGATTTGTTAGGGCTTTATCCTCCCCCAGTGCCTTGTAAAGATGCAGAAATAATCACATCCTTCTGAGCAGGAATCCAGCTGTAAAAGATTATCTATATGAAATGTGTTACTAAACTGGGAACTGGATCTAAATCTCCAGAGTCCCGACACTCAGAGGTTTCACACACAGTGCTCACAGCAGACACGCAGTAAACGGAGATACACTGTACTGGAGGCAGGAAATCACAAAAAAGCAAAACCATTTGGACTTCTAATGCAAAAATTACATCCTCAGGCCACCCAACCTGTCCACTTCCAGAACATTTCCTACCCATAACATTCCTGAATCTGGCACTCGCTCACTTCTTTCATGGCCAGGCACTGTGTTAGCAGCAATAGGTGAGGACTGGCTAAAGGGTCTCATTTAGCTGGGTCCCAGCAGAAGAGCTGAAGCTCTGGAGAGTCCACTTGTCTCCAGATCTTGCAGCCAGAGCCAAAACAGGAATTGTGTAAAAGCAGAATCATCAGTCCAGAAGTGAAGGACAAGGCAGAAAAGCACCTTGAGCTTCCAAGCAGGCAAGTTCCACACGAGTGAACAAGCATAGGACCTCGCAGAGTTCTTGCTGCTTCTCAAACTACCACTAGGAAAGAGCTGAGTGACTGCAGTGCTGAATGCACTGCCAGCAGTGATACTGGAAAAAATCATTTATGCTTTCAACATCAGTGATTCCATTTGGCCTTTACAGTCATAGAAGTGTTTAGGTTGGAAGACCATTATGATCAAGTTCAACCATGAACTCAACTGTCCTAAGCCCACCACTAAACCCTGTCCCTGAGCTCCAGATCTACGTGACTGGGATGGCGGTTCAACCCCCTCCTTGGGAAGCCTGTCCAAGGCCTGTTGACCCTTTCCAGGAAGAAGTTTTTCCTAATGTCCAACCTATACTTCCCCTGGTG
>VZRI01007116.1:0-51049 GCA_013397515.1 Upupa epops | reverse complement strand
GATCCATAGCCTTTCTTGGCACTGAGGTCAGACTCACAGGTCTCTAGTTCCCCAGATCCACCTTGTGATCCTTCTCATAGATGGGTATCACATTTGCCTATTTCCAATCCTCTGGGACCTCCCCAGCTGGCCAAGACTACTAGCAGATGAGGGACAATGGTTCACAGTAAGCGTGTCTGCCAGCTCCTTCAGCACTCTTGGGTGCAACCCATCTAGCCCTATGGGCTTGTTTATATCTAAGCAACGTAGCCAGTCAGGAACCATCTCCTCTTGGGTTATACAGGCCTCACTCTGCTCCGTTTCCCTCCGTCCCAGCTCAAGGGGCTGGATACCCAAGGAACAACTAATCCTACTGTTAAAGACAGGGGGAAAGGTGACATTAAGTATCTCAGCCTTTTCCTTTTGGTCAATGTTTCCCCCAGTATCCAATGAAGGATGAAGATACTCCTAGTCCTGCTTCTGTTGCTAATATATTTACAGAAACATTTCTGTTGTCTTTTACAGCTGTTGCCAGGTTGAGTTCTAGTTGGGCTTTAGCCCTTCTAATTCTTTCTATGTATAGCTTCACTATGTCTTTCTAGTCCTCATGAACTGCCTTCCCCATTTGCCAAAGACTGCAGACTTCCCTTTTCTCCCCTAGTTCCAGCCAAGGTTCCCTGTACAGCCAGGCCAGGCTTCTTCCCCACCAGCTGGTCTTTTGGGACAGACTGCTTCATGCCCTTAAGACTTCCTTCTGTAAGTACTTCCAACCAGTCTGGACACCTGTGTCCTTCAGGACTGCCCCCTAGGGGACTCTGTCAATCAGCCTCCTGAACAGGCCAAAGTTTGCCCTTCACAAGTCCAAGGCGGTGATCCTTCTGATCCCCCTCCCTCCTTAACAAGCAGTGGGAGAGATGAAGCTCCATCTCAGAGTAATCTAGTGAACTAGCAGCTCACAGCATCTTCTTTACTTTAAAAATCATCTTACAGAAGCATTCATGTACCTCAGAAACCTTGGTGTGAGAGGGATTTATTGAACAGATGAAACAACAGCAACTCGTCCCCATCTTCCATTGCTGCCTTGGCGAAGCTGCCATGTTCCTCTGTGTAACATGCCACTGGAAAACTATCTGCACACTGACTTCCTCATTTTAAGATCTTAAAATATGAAACAGCTGTCAGACACCACCACCAAGGGATGAGTTTTCCAGTGTATGGCTCAACTCCCCTCACTAGCACTGCTCACAGGCACACAGGTTACCTTCGTGCTGATGTTGCTGACAAGTACAGAACAAGCAGAAAAATCTGCTGTTGAAGAGTTAAGTTGAAAATTCAAAGTGCTACTTGACTGTGAAAACAAATGGCAACAACCACAGAAGAAAACGTTTGCACCAACTGTACATTAGCAGTAACAAACAGGGTGGCACAAGTTAGCCCTCTCATTTGTGAAGTTTCTTGTATGGAAAACCCCAGAAAACTCCACTATGGGTTTATGCTGCCACTTTCACAACAGCCAGAGAGCAAAGGAAAGCTTCCACAGGGGGTCTCAACAGCTGAATTGGCCAGAAGTGAAAAGACTGTAGCCAACTCTATGGGGAAAGGTTCCTCTCATCAAGGCTGATTTACAAAGCAAATGATTCATAGCTGAGGGAAGTGATAATACAAGAAAAGGTGTTTAGCTGGTGAATCTCCTCCCTCTGCTGGAGACATAGCTCCATACCGCAGCTGCAGGAGCTGCTTGGACTGGAATTCCATGTGTTTCATCAACCCACGACTTGGTGATGCTACACTCTGTCCACCAGTGAGATCCTAACACATGGAGACCATCAATACTGAGGGTCTTATAAGTCTCTTACATCAGTAATGACAGGGTTTTTGTAATCCCACCCTTCACTTTGTTTCAAGTGTCATTGTGAGCCATTCTGACACTACAGGACTTGATTCATTGCGGCTTTCCCACAGTGGGAAAAGAACTGATGTCCAAACTCAGAAAGCAGCTCCAAGAAATAAGTGTCAGTGTGGTTTTTCAAGACAATTCTTCAACCGCACAAAGAGCTGTTTATCTATGAGCAGTTCAACTAGCAGCTCACAGGACCAGGCCAGAGTATATCTGGACAGTGCACACTGCTGGAGAGTTTGACCACCACCTCTTGCTCCAGTGACCCAAGGAGATGCTTAGAGAAGAAAGCAGCTGCCAATCTCAAATGGGAGCAAAAGATAGGGCTCAAGACACTGGCTTCCTGCAAGGGCAGGCACAGCCCTGCTGGCAATTTTGTTGAGGAACACTAACAGTGAGACCTACCTTTTCCTGTTCCAGTAACTGTTGCAGACTTGCTTTATACTGAGGAGTTTTCATGTATGCCATGAACTGCATGTACTGGATCTTAAAAGAGTCTGCAAAATAAATACAGAGACAATACATCTGAAGTGAGGTTCAGAGCAATGCTTCTGTTTACCCCTCTTTGTTTCCTGGACATCTCTCCCCATTTTTCTTACTCTCTCTTTGTATTCAGTCTGGAAGTCAGAACAAGCCATTACGGACTGAATTAGAGCACTATGAAAACCCATGTTCTGATGTACACTGAACTCCTGGATTCATTAGCTACTTTTAATAGGAACCTCGATGGAAGTCAGGACAATGTGTTCAGCAACAGAAGATGATGATGGGCACTAACGGTGTGTTTGCATGCTGGAAATGTTGCTGAGTGGCTTTTAATGCATTCTAAATAGAAACAATAAAAAAGAGATTCAAACAGTCCAAGCCAGCCCTAAGCTCCAGGGTCAAAAGAACAGGCTTGCTGTCCTCCTACCTCCGTGCAGACAGATGACCATACTTACTCCACCCTCCAGGGTGTACTTCCTTCTTACTGTCCTCTGTCTCCAGTCTTTGCTTCTACAACCAACCCTCCTTGTCCCAAGCCCTCTCCACTGGGCCCCTTGTACCATGGAGCAAACCACAAACCACACAATTACACCCAGGTTGCTGTAATCACAGGCAGTGCAGACATGTTAAGAGTGGGTACAGAGGCTGTTGCAGCAAGGTTTACTCCAGACAAGGGCCATTCTCCCTGCTGACATGAACTGTCTTTCTAAATCATTCTTTCAATCTCTCTTTCTCTACAGTAAGACATTAGTCATAACTGCGAGACACCAGAGCAAGAGAGCAGGAGCTAAGGTCATTGCAGATACCCTTGGTCACTACACAGTCAGAACATTACATCAGAGTCTCAGAGGATTCTAGACTGGCTCATACCCAGTGCTGAAGGGCAGAAACAGTTGTAGGGGCAAGGGAACAAACTAGAAGACTGATTTCAGTTTACCCCTTAAATAAACTCTTGTACACAGGACTGTATTTTTTAGCTATATCATCCACTCTGTGAGCTCAAAAGCTCAGCATCCCATTCACTTTGCTCAAAGTTTTGCAGAGAAAATGGAGTTGGAGTGGTGTTCCCCAAGACTCTGTAATTTAAGGAGAATGGTTTAATCCGAAGTTATTCCTGACTACCCATTTCCCCTTAAAGTTATTTTAGACTCCTGCTAAACCCAAGTGTATTTTGGCTTGAGCTAAATGAGAGCCAAAACAACATCAATGGCCAGCTGCAGACTAAGACGTCATTTCAGTCAGCAAGACAAGAGCCCTCATGGTGATGCCAGCAGAAGCAGGACAGGGAAAGACAGGGAAGCAGCTGCCCCTGTCCTGTTCAGTAAGCAGCTTTCCATTACTGTGTTACCATCGGATCTAAAACCTTGAAGCAGAGGTTCCAGTGACAGCGTGAAGCCTTCCAGCCTTACCTAGCAGCTTCTGTAGTGCAGGTGGGGTAGGTGTCACCAGGAGCTGGTTAGATGAATGCCGTTGCACTTTAGGAGGTAGTTGGTAATATGGACTATGAGGTGACTTGTATGCATCTAAAGAAGGACAGAGAGAACCTTTCAGATTATGAGAGTCGGTGTTTCTGGCAAGTAAGGCAGCTTCAGCGCTGGAAATCACGTCATCTGTAATGCAAGATCCAGTAGTTTAGGTAGATCAAAGACACTACAACAACCTGTAAGGATAGTTAAAATTTATCCTTAGAACAGCAGCAGCAACCAGTCCTCAGCAAAAGCTCAGTCCCAGCTTCTGGCCGAGTATCTGCATACATACTCAGGCACCACCTCCTCAAAGCAGCTCACCACCAGCTCAGGGAGAGCTTTGCTTGGTGACAAGGCAGAAGTTAAGACACACAACCAAGCAACAAAGGGAGAACCACCTCAAAAGCAGACATCCAGAGCCTCAAATACTTATCCAGGCTCACATGACAAGGACAGGCTTTTTCTACTGACAGCCCTGAACTCACCCTGAGGAGAGGATGAAGATGTCTGTGAAACAGTTTGAGAATGCAGAAGTTCTAGTGCAGTCTGGTTCTTCTTTGTCTTGCGCTCGGTATTTGCAGCGTTCATTTTCTTGGGACGCCCTCGTTTCCTGCCTGCCATTTTCCTTCCTTTTTTACTTAGCTTTTTCTTTCGGGCTTTGGAGGGAGATGGCTTTTTAATAGAATTTGCCACAGCCTTTTCTTCTTCAGCACCAGAATCCTAAGAGATTTTTAAAAGCTCCTTAGTCATTTCTAGACAAATCTATAGCATCCCCTTTAAGCAAACATTCGTAACTTGAACAAACTGCTTATGAAAGAAAACACATGCATTGTAGTTCATTAACTTTCCAGTGGAGTAAAATTCCCTGGGAGAAGAGCTCTCCCCAAAAGCCAGGGAGCTGTGTTCATTCTCTTCTGGATTTATACATCACAGAAAAGAAAATCGCTAACTGCTGTCTAAGAAGAGCTGAGGATACTCACCCTGTACTGACTGCATTCTTCAAGTGAACCTCAAACCCAGTACTTTATATTTCTGTACACGGTCAGTGCATTTTAACAGCTTTATGCAACGGAATGCAGAAGGGATTGAGTCTTTGCCAAAGAAACTCCACACACTTTGCACCCCATTCAGTGGTGCTGAAGGTGAGGGTGGACAGCCAGCTCTTCTATTCATCTTGCAAGACTGTTTTTGTAGTATGAGTAATCCAATTCCCTAATGCAGCTTTTATGAAGTCACTCCATTATATTTTTGTCTGCAGCAATACCTCTATCAGTTTCTGTGTTCAGAAGAGTGTCAGTCTGCCCCCAGAATCAGGCTTTTCCCGACCTAGTTTCTGATTTTGCACCCAGATAAAGACAGAACCCATTTACTCTGAAAACACAAGATGTTCACCTTGTTTTCTTGAACCTTTGTTGGAGTAGTTGTGTTGCTCTTATTCTCTCTTTGTTGTCGACGTCTAGCTGCCTCTTGTTCCTCCTGCATAAACACCTTAAAAGACTTAATTATTTGCTCAAGTATTTATCCCTTTTTAATACAGACAACTGTGTCAGTCTTCCACAAGAACTACAGGAGGTGCTCTCATCACTGAATGCCTGCTTCTCTTTAAAACAGCACCTTTTGTTACCAGCCAGGGAAAAACCTCACCCTGCCTCAGGCTACGCTCAGTGGGAAAAGGAAGATTAGCCAAGTCACCCCTTTGCTCCACAATGCCCGATAGAATGGGTTTCAAAAACACAGGCACAGGGCAAAGGCCATCCCATGCCCCAGGTCACCCTGGTGTCACAGGTTTGGGTTTTTTAAGAGGCAATTATTGAATATTTCAGTAGTTCTACAGATACCCCAAAAATTTCATGTGCTGCTACATCACTTTAAAACTCCAAATGGCAAATCCACTAAATCATCATCTAAAGCAACTTCAGCCAAGTCTGTAGAGACTAAAATGAGTGGGCAGTAAGGACACTTCAGAGCTCTTACTCAAAGCATTTTTTACACCTTCCAGGTGAAGTTTAATTTGCATAAGCATTCTAATAATGCCAGCATCTCTTTGATTGAAGCTCAGTACTCACTGGACTGTGTGAATGGTGGATTTAAACAGCCTCCCCACATAGAGTCAAATAAAAAAGGGTATCATCTAAGTCTTTCTCCTCCCAAGTTTTGACTCAGGAGTCTGATACAGCCCAATCTCAAAGCTCCCACTAGGCTGCTTCCAACACCTCTTAAGCAAGTCAGTGTGATGGAAGCAAGTCAGCCTGATGGCAAACATTTACCTGAAGTTTGAAATTTAGTGGCCTCACTTAATTCTCTGATTGGGACCACCAGCACCATCAGTTACTTCAGACTAATACTACCCAGCAGAGTCTCAAAAATCCTTTGGCATTTTAATTCCATATGGAACAGCACAGATTGCAGCACCTGACAACACACTTCATGTCTCAAAAAGCCAGTCCCAAAAGTAATATAATATCTCAAGCACTCTTCAGCTTCATTTTCAAGCAGCTGAACACTGGGACAGATTCAAACTATCATTTCCCTTTACATGTCACTCCTGTAGTGAATGAACAGCTCTTTAGAGAGCTCCAGTGCAAGGGAAAAACACCTTGCGGCTGCCCTGTTAGTACTCTATGAGAAAGCTCCTGATCATGATTATATTAGTGCTCGCTGGAATATGATGCTTTGCCTCAATGAACCCCACACCCTTGTTCCTAGCTGATCAAGAACATTTTCTATCCATTTCTGTACATGGTTTACAAGCGATTTTACTCTTCATAGCAGGGTGTCCATTACTGGGAGATTTCTACATTAAAGGATAGAAACTTACCCTGAGTTTTGGATTTTTGAGACTAGAAAAATAGTTTTCAAGCTGAAAATAAGAAAATAAAAGATGGTCATTTTCAAAGTCACAGCAGATGAACAACAGACAAACAAACAGAAAAACAAACTAGTAACTCAAGACACATGCAGAACTGCAGATGCTCTAACTGGGTCCGTTCTGATGAACTGTATCAAGAAATCATTTACATTCACTCTTTTAGCAAGGCAGACACTCCATGTAGCAGCACATAAACTAAGCCCTGATGTGGCTTCATCATCAATCTTCACCTTGCCTATCCTTGTTTTAAAGCTTTGTACCATACGTCTTCGCTCTAGCATGCTCCTGAACAAAAGTGTTATCAGACTACAGCAGCCGTAGGAAAACAGTCTTACTGCCACCCTGCAAAAATCTCACTGGAATAAAGTGTTCCTCCAAAAGAGTTGGGATTTATACAGAGCTATAATCTCTCAAACTGAAAATAAACCCCCCAAACCAGCAAATGCATCAGCATTGGCATCAAGCTGAGGCTGGCTGTGTAACACAGCATCCAAGCAGCCAAAGGACACAGTGGGACTGAACAGGTAACTGTGGAAGGGCAGCTGTTAACTATGCTGCAGGTCTGGAAAAAACACAAAGGAAGAGGAAAACAATTCCCAAGAATAAGACACTGAAGTTGGCATGTTGAACCCAGAGAGGATAAAGCAACCAGGACTTTATTGGTGTTTATACTCACTATGGTTCGGTCAATAGTATGCAAGTAGTAAGAAACTGGTTTCCCGGTCCATGACACAGACCCTTTCAGTGGTGACAGCTCCACAACTCTCATTATAGTGCCTATATCTAAGGGGAGAAAGACAAATTAGGGAGTTCCACTGGCAACTCAGTTCAAACCAGCCATGTACCATATTCACACTGAAAAGGGAAAAGTTCTACTAAGAGAGCAACAGCCTAGAAGACACTGCAGAGAAACTAAAAAGCAATTTCTTATTCCTTTGCTATGTGCACCCTATAGGAAACAAGAAACATGGAAGCTCTAACACTCATTTTCTCAGAGACAGACAGCCATCACAGAATGACTGAGGCTGGAAAAGCCCTCTGACAGCCCTGGTCATCCAACCCAAACCAAGACCTAACACCACCCCAGCTGCCACACCAGGGCACTAACGGCCACAGTCAGTCCGTCTTTCAACACCTCCAGACACGGGGACTCCACCACTGCTCTGGGCAGTCCATTCTAGGCTCTGATTCCCTTTTCTGGGAGGAAGGGCTTCCTAACATCCAACCTAACTCTCCCCTAGCAGACTCACGCCCTGCCCTCTCATCCTAATGCTGGTTGCCTGGAAGAAGAACCCAACTCCCTCCTGACTACAACCTCCCTTCAGGGAGTTGAAAAGAGAGAGAGGGTCTCCCCTTGAGTCTCCTCCAAGCTAAACTTATTAGAATAGTTTACTCTAGAGTAAACTCACATGCTAGTGCAAGTTTTTACCAAATGGAACTTTCCTGCACCATGAGAAAACTTCTGGGAGGAACTCGGCGACAACCCATCTGTAGTAACAGGCGGGATTTAATTAGAACATTGCTGGACCCAACCCATGTAGACTGTAACTGGCGTAAGGCTTACATATTTGGACTGGGGACAAACACGTTCTGGATTTGCTTTCTTGCCCATACTTGTTTTGTTCCCTAAAATTAACAGGCATGGGATATGCCTAAGCATTTCCATAACCGCTGCACACTGAGTAGTGGCACAACTGCAGAACTCCTCACAGCACAGGTGTAATGAAACAGAAAATTGCCCCTGGCACAGTCACAAACCCAAGTTAAGGACCTAGCAACCTCAAACCGCTCTGTGACCCAGACTTTAATACTTGGCCTGGTTTGTCTCAGCTCTTTCCATATTTCCATTTCTTTTTCCAGATGGAACTGGCCAAAAGAGGTATCAAGAAAAAAATGCTGCTGCTCCTTAGAGCTTTGTCTTCACCACTGGATTTTTAAAGTATTTAACAGCTCAGACTTTAGACTGAAACAGAGAGAGCCAGGCAAGTCCCAGAACTCAAATCATAGGCAGGGATCAGGAAACAAACCTCTGATTGAAAGTCTTATGAAAAACCTTGGAGGGCAGCAGCAGAAAGCTCACACAGCAGAGCAACAATGCTTCTCTGCTTGTGAAGGATACTGGCCACATAGGAGCTCCAAGGAGATGGCAATTCCTTGGAAGTGTTGGTGAAGCTGTTAAGGCTGGAGCATATCCCACCCATGGTCATTTGATACTGGTACTTCCCAAATACAGGAGGGTCACGGAGTGGGACTAACACCTAAAATTCCTTCCAACAATTTCCCTTACTGCTCATAGAATCCAACAAGAATTTCTTCTCAGGACTCTTTATCTGAACTCCGGAAGTGTCTCCTGTCAGCAGAAGTTATGATCTGTTATCTTTTCTTATGCTACACAATCTCACAAAATCCCTTTGGTTGGAAAATATCAGTGAGTCCAACCTTCAACTCAAGACTGCCAGGTCACCTCCCAAATCCTGTCCCTCAGCACTACAGCTCTCTGCCTTTTAAATCCCTCCAGGGATGGCAGCTCCACCACTGCATTTAATAATCCTTTTGGAAATTAGTAAGCCTTTTGATGAAGAAATTCTTCCTAACATTCAGACTAAAACTCCCTTGGTATAGCTTGCAGCCATTTTCTCTGGTCCTATGGATTGCCACTAGGGAGAAGAGGCTGAGCCTCTCCTTGTTCCAACCTCTTTTCAGTGAGTTGTAGAGAACAAGGGTGTCTCCCCCTTCAGCCTCCTTTTTTCCAGGCCAAACAAATCCAGATCCCTAAGTGGACTTGTGTTCCAGGCCCAACACAAGCCTCAGTGCCCTTTCTCTGGACCCATTCCAGAAGTACCGTGTCTGTTGTAGTGAGGGGCCCAGAACTCAACACAATACTTGAGGTACGGCCTCACCAGTGACCAGTACAAGGGGGACAACCACTTTCCTACTCCTGCTGGCCGCATTACTTCTAATACAAGCCAGGATGCCATTGGCCTTCTTGGCCACAAGTCAACTGTCAGCCACTACTCCCAGCATTCCAACCATGTAACTCCAAGCCTGTAGCCTTCCAGGAGGTTATGATGACCCAAGTGCAAGACACACTTGGCCTTGTGGAAGCTCATCCAATTCATCTTGGTTCATCTCATCTCATCGAGCCACACCTCAATTAGATCTCTCCATATAATTTTAACATCAACATCCTGTTAAACATGTATTTAACATCTCAAAATACTCAACCTTCTACAGACATTCCTAATGATTCCACACTGGGGTGGAAAGCTGAGACAGGGTAAATAACTGTCTTAACTGATAATCAGAGATTTACTGGGTGAACGAGGTGGCTGTTGGCCCCTTTGGTTCCCCACCCTGTTTGTAGTAACTGTGGTCACCCAAAGGTAGAAGAGAGAGGGATAAGAAAATGGTCGGAAGCCAGGAAAGCAAAAGCCTGAGAGACTACATACACTGATTGTCTAGGCAGCTCTCCTGCTTTTTCAGCTTTCCCCTCATTGCAGTGTGCTGTCAGAGGCTGTAGTAAAGCCTTACTTAGAGATTCTTTAATCAGCAAACTGACTGACTGATGTTTGTTCTCTAGGGAGGTGTGAGGATTTCCATGGGCACTGTTCTGCCTTTTGAACCTTTTCTTTTCAAGGACTGTTTACAGAAGATTGGCACAAGGCAGAACCCAAAGGTTGCAGACAAACTGTTACCACAGCAGAGAGGATCACACTGGAAGGCAAAGGTTTGGGTGCCCGACATACAGGATCTTCCCAATAATTCCAGGTTGGTAGAAATCACTCACAATGGCATGACTGCAGTGAAACACCTTAACAACATTCTGCGAAATTGTGTGCTAGAAAAACAGTTTAGCAGGAGTGTAAGGCCAAAAGCAGAGCAAGCAGCTTGAGATCTGTAACTCAGTATGTTACTTGCCATGTTTGCAAAAGGGTAGGAGTAACAGAATCATCATGACTGGAAAGGACCTTCCTCCAGAATCAAGTCCAGCCCTCATCCCAACATCTCCCTAACCCCTAGACCACAGCCTCAATTGCTCTAGCTACTCGGTTATTAAACATCTCCAGGGATGGGGACTCCCCCACCTCCCTGGGCAGCCTGTTCCAGTGTGCAACCACACTCTCAGCAAAGAACTTCATAAGATCCAATCTAAACCTCCCCTGACTCACCGTGAGGCCACTTCCCCTTATCCTATCATTAGTAATTTGTGAGAAGAGACCAGCACCAGCCCTCACTACAACCTCCTTTGAGGTAGCTGTAGAGAGCACTATGGTCTCCTCTCAGCCTCCTCTTCTCTAGACTAAACAACCCCAGTTCCCTCAGTCACTCTTCATATGGCCTGTTCTCTAGCCCTCTCCCCAACCTTGCTGCCCTTCTCTGGCCTTGCTCCAGCACCTCAATGTCCTCCTTATGCGGTGAAGCACTGTTAAACTTTAGGGAGTGTTTTGCACAGAACCCAGTAAGTTTGTGTAAACCCCACCCTGAATCATTTTGCTTAAAAAAATTTCAACAGTAAGAAGTGAAAATAAGGTCAGAAGTAAAGCCAGAAACACAGAGCATTCAGCAATTCCAAAACCCCCATTGAACTGCAGCTCACGTTCTTGCAAAGGACAAATATGGGCAAATATTAAGCCTACAATGTTCAGCAGAAAAGCAAAACACAAAACTCTGCTGGCAGTAAGCCAGACACGGCAACTCAGTGCTTATGGGAGAGGTCTGTTTGATCCTTTTACAGCACAGAAGACAAGGCATTTAAAGCTGAACAGTTCAGTTTCTAAGCCTCACAAATCATGGCTGGTGGGATCTGCCTGTCCAAATCCAGAGCTGTAACATAAAGAACTTGCACGCAAGTTATTGCTCCACCTCTTTGTAGTTCAAGGAAGGAATTGCCCTTGAAACACTTAATTTCTCTCAACTCTCACAAATGTTCAGCCAGGAAAACACTGACACCACGTACACATGGACAGCAGGATGAGCTGATTATTTAAGGGGTGGCGGTTTGCGCTAGTGTTGGGCTTTTGGGGTCTTCTTTGGAGAAGGGGGCAGGGGTTGAGGGGCTTTTTTGTTTGGTTTTAAACATACTCTGACATGTATGCTACAGGAATACAACTGCACATTTCTACCTACACAACAAACTGAAAAGCAACACAGCACCCACTACAGCTGCATTCAGAGAATGAATACACTGTACTGGTAAAGAACAAGAAAGGACAATCATACCGCTCAAGTTTCGACTGTTAATTCTAAAATTTAGAGGTGCAAAAGGTTTTGAGGACACAATTCTTCCACCTGGAAAAAGAACAAATGAAAAGCAAAGGTCAGCTAACAATGTTTCCTCTAGAATAAACCGCTACTTAATCATAAGTAGAGAACCCTAAAAAGCAGCCCCAATAGGACTATTGCTTCCAATATAAAGTATCTCTCTCTTATTGGGACAGATCCAACAAAGACAACAGCCATCTATGAGGTGACACCTCCAGGATCACTTTCAAAATGACAGATCCTAAACTACTTTTAAACAAAGAGCCTGTTCTGTGCCAGTCTAGACATCTCAGAGGTACAGCACTACCTCCACAGTCCTTTTATTTAAGAGCAAATCAATCTCCACTTGACAGCTCTTGGTGGTCATGCAGACCATGGCAGAGCCTGAGCACCTCCTGGGAAGAGAACTAAGGTTTCTTCATTTTGAAACAGCACTTGAACCTCCCCCCATTTTGCCTCTTCTCTCAAGCTGCCACTAAACTGAAGTTTTACCAAAACAACCCCAATCAGCCACTAAAATTAAAGACAGAAGCTGAAATTTAAGTGGCTAATGTTTTGCAGCAGAGCCCAGAAGTCACACTATTTACTTCAGCACAAAGCTGAACGATGGGAAGCCACAGCTGCTTTATTCAGGCCACGTTTTTTTCTTTGCGGAAATAGATGTTTTGTAATCTCTGCCATAACCAAATGAAATTGTGGTTTAGAAGAAAGAAGAAAGACACCCCAGGCAACATAAAGGCCACAGTGGGGTCACTGGGCATCCCCAGTCACTGATGTCTGCTTCTTTAGAAGCACATAAGACATTCAGTGACACTGTCAGCAGTTTAATACTTACTAGTTCATCCCCCAGCATCTGATGGCTGTAACTAAGCCCACACCATCACCCACCCCCACACTAAGTAGGAAAGCAATGGGAAAAGGTTTGGAGTTCAATTTGTTACCTTCCTTCATATTTGCAAATCGCTCCTTCAGCTGGTGATCCACCTCAGGTCCAAAGGCAAAATTATTCACAAAGATAACGCTGCAAGATAATGGCTTTGTTAATGAACAGGAACACGCAATAGGCAACACAATCACCCCCCCAAAAACAGGTCACACAGAGCCTTTACAGCCATTGTTCAGACTATTTGTCCCTCACTAGGCAGGTACTTCCATCTAACTAAATGCTGTTTTCTTGTACAGTGCCACAAAAGGCTACCTGGCGCTTCACGCTCACACACTGCCCACATCACTGTGTCTAAAACACTGCGTCAAGGTGTCCTGCTCTGACATCTCCTCTCAGCACACAGCTCAGTTCTGTGCCCCAAGTTTCAACATCAAAACAAGGTGCAAAGTGTTTTCACCTCTCTGCCACCGTAGGATCAAACACCAACACAGCAACCACTACCACACTAACAGTAGCTAACCCATGTGTGAAAGCGATGCTCCAACACAACAGGCACACACTTCATCCCGTTCCTTCTTCACATGTATTGAAAGCATTTATTATTAATCTGTACTTTCTCTTCTACCTCTAAATTCCTCCAGAATACCAACAGGCATTTGACATCTCGCAGCACCTGTCTTCCCTGTCCTAGGGGAACAGGGAAGAGCCAAGGAGCTGCCTCTTTCTTTCTGGGTTAAGAAATCCAGTGAGAGAAGGAGGTTATTCCTGAAGCAAAGAACCACAAGAAACCTGCAGGTAGGCAGAATCACACAAGTGATTTTCATGTTTGGGAAAGAAACACCACTCATAACAGATTAAAAAGAAATATCTCTTTATTTTTAAGAGCATGCACCACTTCTAATTGTCCCTGGTGCCCGATTCCTGTTGGCTTGCCACAAGGATCCTCAACATCTCTTGGGAGCTGTTGAGCACTACACACAAACTAACTGTGATGTTCAGGCCTGGAGAACTCATTTCTTTCTGAGAGATCTGTCTGAAAACTCCCCTCCTAGTGCCTCCACACACAAATCTTGTTCAGCCAGGACACTGAGCTTCAGAGCAGCAGCCAAAGCTATTAAAAACCACAGATGAACAAAGTGTTTACATACCAGGGGAAAAAGGTTATTCTTGCTATGCCTTGCTTTTGGAAATTTGGGAAACCCTGCCTGGCAAGAGAGGCTAGCAGGGGTTTCTTTTTCCTCCTTCTCACCATGAGCCAAAAAAAGGCCGTGCAGAAGAGCCAAGTGTGTTAATGGGGCTAGAAAACATCCAGGAAAGGAAGGGAAAAAGTCACAGCTCGCCAGAGAGACTTCATTTATGTTCTTTCTGGCACTGAATTTTGTATGCACATGAGAGAAGGCAGGAGCCCCCATTCCACTCTGAGTCCAGCCCCCAATCTGCAGCTTCTATTGCTAGGGTCCAAGTACAGTCAGTAACAGGGAAACTACAGCCACACAGCTTGCTCCTGGTCAGCATGCAGAGCTGTGGCCCAGGACAAATGCAGCCATCCCTTCAGAGCCTGGCCACCACACTCAGGGGAAAGGGAACACTTCAGCATCTTCACTAAGACTGGCTGACTCAACTGTAAATTCATCAGGCAATCTGGCACCCCTTAGAAAGAGGGCAGCTGCTCAACAGCTGGCACAACCCAACAAACAAAAAGCTACTTCTTGGGTTTCTGTATCAGAGACCACAGTGGTTGTAGATCAGCAGACAGCTAGCTGCGTACCATACAAAACAAACACCTACCAGCACTTCTGCAGGCAGTTGTGCGGACTTCAGGTTGAAATGTTTAAAAATGTGTTAACTCTGTTTCAAGGAAAGGTGCACAGAGAGCAGGAGTGGGCATTTGACACAGGAAGCAACACAGCAAAAGCCCACTATGCTTAAGGCTTTGTCCCAAAATCCATTCACAAATTAAAAGGCACCTCCAGAAGTTTAACTTCTGTCATTAGCCTGGCAGACACGTTTCTGAAGTAGGACTCTTAAAACAGTGGCCTGGAAGCAGCAAATAGCCCTGATGCTGATGACTCTCTTCAACAATTCTCTTCTATTCCCCTATACAACAGGGTGGTCCAGAAGCTTCATATAAAGGATTTTTTTCCTATCCTTAAGGCTGAAAGGATGCAAAGCCTTTAAAAATAGAGAATATTGTACTGCTTTAAGATATTTACTCTTTTTTTCACTTTCATAAAAAAGGAGTTTAGCCCTCTTACAGATCTTCACAGAAACAAATCTTCAGGACAATCAGTTTAACTGAATCCCCAACTTAAGCTGGAACAGATTCCCTCGGGTCTTTAGGTGGGGTTTTTAAATGGAAAGTGAGGCTGGCTATATGTATGACTTGGCACTGTCAGCCAAGATAACTCATGTTCTGCCAGAATCACTAACACGAACTCTGAGGACATGAAAACAGAGCCTTACACGTCTCTCTGTAGCAGAATTTATTTTGGTTATGCCTATGCATGTAATATACTGGGACATCATTGAAACCCGCTCTTCCAGTCTGAAAACAGCATCTAAAGAGGCCACTATAAGAGTTGGCAGATAGACTTTCAGTATTTGCTATGGAAATTCTATATAAAAAGCTGGCCAGCCTCCCAATTTCCATTCTACAAACTCCCAAATACTCAGCTCATAAAGCAGCATTCAACTGCTGTACTGTACCTTGTGTTTGCAATTCTCTCTCTCCATTCTTCTGAGAGGAAGTCACCTCTTTCCAGCTTGAAAAAAGACAAAAGAACACAGAAAACCACACACGCAAGGGTTAACATTGTTCCTTTCTGCTCCTTATTCCCTGTCCTTTGGAGAAAAATCACTGAGTGAGGCCACATGAAGTCTTTAGGAAATATGGAGGAGGAGACAAAGCACTCAAAGCTCTGTCCATTCCCCAGATCCCAGGGGTACCTCCCTCTGTTCCCACCCTTATCCGCTTTCCAGCCATGGGACATTTGGGAAAGGGTCTCCAGGCATCAAGCGATGCCCTTTCAAGACTGTGCTCCTGGTCAGCAATGCTGCACAGTACCTGTACCAGGAACAAGCAGTGAATGTCTCCTCACATTTTTGCTCTGATTCCCCCTCTGCTAAGATGGAGTGACCAAAGAGACCTGACACTGCCCTCACTGGAAAACTTGGATCGTAATTCAGTCTCTTGTTGCAATCAACAGACAAGCATCTAATTTTTCTGTGGTACTAAATCTTAACCACTTCTAACACATCAGAGTTGAAAAGCAGGGTCATAAAGGCCTGATATGAAAGTAATTATCATTATGACTTCAGTAACTTAAACAGGACCTTTCTGCTGAAGCCACATCAAGTCCCAGCTTAACACCTGCCCCTCAAGAACTCTTGTCACAGATGAACACGCGCTCACTCATGCTTTTGAAATGAGAGGAGAACCTATGGGCTGTGCAGTCCTGCTGTGCCACAAGCAAGGCAGAAGGAGGGCTAGAGGAGGATGACCAGAGGAGAAAATATAATACACAACTATTTGAGTAACAGTGACACCATACTTTGAAGAGACAAACAAGGTGCAGCCTTATATCAGAAGAACATCAGGAACATCAAAGCAACAACGACTGCTTTAGCATCCTGCCTCTGCAGACATTCCTGGGCAGGAAAGGAAGGGAGCCTCTTATATGGCAGCATGTTTTCGTTTAGTGACAGCTCAAACCGAATGCCAGAAAAGCAATGCAGACAACTCAAGCTACCTCCAAACCTTGCTAGCTATGCCAGGATACCTGTCTCAGTGAAGCCCCAGAGCCTAGTGTCTTCTGCCACACCTTTCTCATCCCAGAAGAGCAGCCAGACACAAAAGGGACACAGACACCTGTCTGAGCCACAAAGCCCCAGTCGCCAGAAGGAATGGTCCTGCTTCTCAGGAGAAAAAGGGGAAAAACCCCCCAAAAAGTCCAAAGGCACTGCTGCAACACACTGTGCATGTGCGAGAGGGCTGAGAAAAAGCAAACATCAAGGGTTCTTGGGCAAGAGATAAGACCTTTGCCTCAAGTGTTGGCAACTAAACACTCTGAAAGTGGCCAGTTAGAATAACTGAAGTTAGGGGTATCTGTTCAACCACACACAGCTAGGCTAAAATAAGATCTGGAAAGACAATTTCTACCTGTACACTCACCCCTGCAGGGTAAAGATGCACATTTTGATATCCCTGCTATAGCAAAAGCAAAGCAAATGCTGGAGACTGAACTCTGAGAGATCCAATTTAACATCATACTACAGGGTATTTCCAAACCCAAAGCAGAAGCTCTGAAGCATCAGAACAGTTCTAAAGAACAATCTGAGCTTGTCTCACTTCATACAGAGACACATTTTTTCTGGAACATTATCAGCTCTATTTGTGGAGACCATTTCTAGATGATTTCTCAGAGATCATAATCTTATCTGTTTGCACAGTGAACAGTCCCATGGTTTAGAAAATAAAGCAGAGAGAAGAAAGCCCATAGCAAAGGCAACGGTGTTTATTTTACTACAATTCTGTGCAAATCAGCTTCTGCCCTGCAGTGCTCCACATCACAGCGTCTATCGTCTACATGAGGTTTTCAGACCCTAACAGGAAAAAAAAAACCCATCTGAAAACTAAGGAAGCCTGATTAACTAGAAAGCCAGTCTGGAAGAGGTCAAAGGAACTATAAACCATAAACCTTCTTATAATAGTTTTGAAATCTAACCTGTGAGGCTGTTATACTCTATTTGGATCCAGTTTTGCTCTCTCTGTCCTGCACAGTTGTCTTAGGTTAGGAAAAACAGGGTTTGGTATCACCTTACCTTTCCTTCTGTTCCCAAAATAGTATCTGTCCTGTTTTAGACTGTGAGGGAGGAAGAGAGACCCCCACCCCAATAATGCTTTTAGAAGGAGGGGTACAGGGGCATTGCTATCTATTCTGCACCCCAATAGAAAGACACTACTTGGGGGTGGGCAGACACCTCTTCTTCTTCCCCTTCATTCCAGACCTTTGCCTGGACCACTGCATTTGCTACTTCTCCCACATCGCTCTGAACTGAGCTGAGTTGCCTGGCAGGACCCCGGCCCCTGCTCTGCCTGCTACTGCTGCAGCAAGCCCTGCCTCGGAGTTATGGAACTGCCTGCTTCTGCCCACCTCATCTGGTTGTGGGGGGCAGTGGAGAGAGAGAGAGAGAGAGAGGGTCCATCACAGTGGGCAAGAGTTCTGTGGAGGGAATTACTCTCCATCTCGCCTTCATTTTATCAGCATTGATATTCAATATCCTGCATTACAAAAGTTATTTATTTCACTTGCATTTGGGTGCTGTGATCTATTTATTGCTTCCTCTCTTTTCCTTGGAGGGAAAGAAGGAATCAGAGGAGGGGAAACTTCTAACCAAGGCCCTCTGCCCCCCAAACTGGTTCCAAACTGGGACAACAGTAATAACCCAAATATTCATGTTTTTACTGGATAGAACATGTGGGGGCTGAACACATTTTTCCCCCTTCTGTGCAGGATAAAGCCACATTACAACTAAGAACCACAGCCCTGTTCAAACCAGTCTGGGTTTGCATTTAATGTTCATATGGAGCCAAGAGCTGAAGGAAAAACCTCATCAGGAAAAAAACTAGAGCACAGAAATAACCAGATCGTCAGCTGTGGTGGGGAGAAAAGTGATTATTTGATCCTCCTCTGGAAGACAGATTTGTGGACCAGCAGTCAGATGAGCCATCTCACTGATTTCTCCTGCAGAGCAGTTTCTTCGCTGGCTGTATTTAGGGACTACTGATCAAGAGAGAATGGTCTAGAAGGATTAAAGCAGGGTCTTCCCCATGGAGGGACACAAGGAATCCAACAAAATCCTCCCAAAATGACAGCCAACTCTGTGGTTTACAATAATTTTGAGAGTGTGAGGAAACTCCAGCTAACTAACTCCTGGCCAAGGGCTACAGGAACTACAGCAATGGGCCCTTGTGGCCAAGAAGGCCAATGGCATCCTAGGGTAGATTAGAATGGGGATGGTTAGGAGATTGAGAGAGGCTCTCCTCCCCCTCTACTCTGCTCTAATTAGGCCCCATCTGAAATATTGTGTCCAGTTTTGGGCCCCTCAGTTCCAGAAGGACTCAGAACTGCTTGAGAGAGACGAGTGCAGACCCACAAAGAGAGTCCAGTGCAGACCACAAAGGGAGCATCTCCCTGATGAGGAAAGGCTGAGGGAGCTGGGAAAAAAGGAGCCTGAGGGGTGACCCCATGAATGTTGATCAATATGGAAAGAGCAGGTGTCAGGAGTAGGATAAGGGGCACCAGGTGTAAGCTGGAACAGAGGAGGTTCAACATCAAGATGAGAAGCTTCTTCCTGATGAGGGTGCCAGAGCACTGGAAGGGACTGCCCAGAGAGGCTGTGGAGTCTCCTTCTCTGGAGATGCTTCAAACCCACCTGGACTGCTCCTGTGCCACTGGATCTAGGGGCTCCTGCTGTGGCAGGGGGATTGGACTGGATGATCTTTCAAGGTCCCTTCCAGTCCCTAACACTCTGTGATTCTATAACGCAATAGCAATAGTTATGGCTGTGCAGGGAAAATGTGGCACAGTCACGGAAGAAGAGGGATGCACTGAATCACTTCCCACCAGCGTCCCCTCACATTGTGTTCCTCCTCTCTTCAAGAAACTTAATCTCCTTAGTGAATAAGTGAATAATGAGTGGAAGGGGCCATCTGTAATGCAGATATTTTCATCTGATTAGACAACACAGGAGAGGAGAGGAGCTTTATCTGAAAGGATAATTAGCTCAGTGCAATCCGCTTCAGAGAGCTGCCAGCCTGCATTGTTTCTAAATTTAGAAGCCACAGCAGGTTTTTATTCAGGTTTGGGTTTTTTTTTTTTAGCAGATACATTTGTTCTACAAAGACTGCAGAAATATGCATCTGATTGCTGTGACTGGAAGAAAAACAGCAGGTCACTGCCCCAGGGAAGCAATGAGAGGTAGACTCCAGCAGGCAGGCATCAGTCACGCAGCAGAGCAACGGGTTCTAAAGGTCAAGCCCTCTGCTGAAGGAAGAGTGCTTCGTTCTCACCCCAACGCTTGCCTGGGAGTCTCTCTGGTAACACTCTGTTCGACAAGCTACACAAAGCCATAAATTTCCATGCAAAATGCTTCATTCCAGCAGCCTCCAGACAAAAACTTGGCTCACAAAACCCAGTCATTTCTGCCTGGAAAAGTACACATGGTTATTTTTAGGTTCCAGTTCCTTTCAAAAATAACTAGAGGCAGGAATTCAAGCCTCCAGAAAGTGGCATCGATTCAAAGCCAAAGGGGACATTGAGAAGGCTTTTCAGATACCAAAACATTGAGCTTCCCGCTGAAATAGGATGTTCAAAAATATCTGGGACACCCTCTCCACAGCTCCCCAGTACTGTTAGTATAGTTAGGCAATAGAGGATTTTAAGTACAGATAATCCCCACTAAACAGTAGCTGCTATCAGGCAACACAAGACATCGAAACTGCTACACAAGTCACTATGCCTTTGCTCAGAACAGAGATTTCCAGGAAAACAAGCCAGGCAGGGCATCCAAAACTCCGAGGCAAGTTTACAGATGCCACGCTTCCTCTGATTTATGCACAATGAAAATCATCTCTACTCCACAGGGCTGAACCACAGAGCATCTTCAGCAACTGGAAGCCGCTGCAAGGGGTTTCCTCTGAGCAAACAGCAGATGTTAGAGACGTCCATCCAGCCAAAACCCCAGCCTTTAGCAACTCTGACCTCTGTTTTCCTGCACTTACTTTGAAGACTTGTGGATTATGTCCCCCTACTGTCTACAACAAGGTTTTATGGAACAGGGGAAGGTAATTCCTTTCCAACAACCCTGAGTAAACAAACACAAAAACTGAATCTTTGTCTTCAACAGAGCCTAAGGTACAGCTGCAGCTACCATCAACTTGCCTTGCAGAGACCAAGTGGAACCTGTGAGGAGAATAACACCCTCTCCAAGCATAAGAGCACAACAGGTAACAGGGTTGAAGTCACTGAAAACTATCTTCAACAGTACCCTGAGAAGAACCCTACCACTCAAGCCCTTTCTGCAACACAGCAATCTCAGTGCTGTGCCCTAGATAGCTGGAGATCGCTCTGCTTTTGAGGCCACATGAGGATTTTTACAGTTAAAAACCATGAAAACCCATGTGCCTCTTAATTGCAAACCCACTTTTCATGTGATCATTGCACACATGCAGAAATTTCCCAAGAAAGGTTCTCTAATTACCTAGGCCTAATGACCTTAAAAAGTTTCAGTTTCCCTGCTGATAACAGCTTTCTTGAAGAGAATAGGTAAGGCTAATCTTGGGAACATCTCAGATCCCTGGGAAGAGAAACGAGATAAGAGTTGAAACAAAGTGAGCTGAGTTGGAAGTGGAACATTCTAGTGTAAAAATCTGAAGCAGCTAATGAAGATGAAAAAAGCCATAGAGCTACAACACCTTCTCTCCAAACACAAAAGAGAAGCCTAGCAGAGAAATGACAATCACAAATTAGGTATCCACCACCATACAACCATAGCACAGTCGTGTAAACAGAGGTGGCTACCAAGCTGGTAAAGAGTTTAGAACAGGTGTCGTGTGAAGAACGGTTGAGAGAGCTGGGGCTGCTTAGCCTGGAGAAGAGGAGATTAAGGGGAGACTTGACTTCTCTTTACAACTATTGAAAGGAGGTTGTAGAGGCAGGGGTTGATCTGCTCTCCCTAGAAGCCAGTGACACCACAAGGGGCAACAGCCTGAAGAAGTACCAGGGGAGGTTCAGGTTGGATGTCAGCAAGAATCTTTCTTGAAAGGGCTGTCAGGCACTGGAACAGTGGCCCAGAGAAGGGGTTGAGTCCCCATCCCTAGAGGTGTTGAAGAGAAGAGTAGATGTTGCGTTGGGGCACAGGGCTTAGTGATGCTGACAGGGCTAGGAAAATGTTTGACTTTATGATCTTGAAGGTTCCTTCCAGCCCAAACTGTTCTATGATTCTGTGAAAGCTATCAATTGAATATAAAAACTAAGAGAGATTTTTACTGAAAAAGGTTACTATCTTGTTGGTTTGTCTGTTTTATTTTTCCCCCAACTAAAATCATAAGAGTGAAGAGCTCATCACTTACAATGAAAGAGTTCATTGAACAAGATTATGCAATACAATTACCTACAATAGCCAGAGATCAGACTTAAATGTATAATGAGAAACCTTTTCCCCCACTCCTCTCACACTTCAAATATATCTTCCCACTCCAAAGCTGTAGTGATGGCCAGTTACCAGCAGCTGTAGTTCTGCACAAGCCTTAAGGCATCCCACATGCCTCAGTGCACTCTGCTGCTAGCTCCTGCGAACCTTAAGGTGCAGTTATCATCTGAATGTGACTACACCATAAGATCATCCCCATATACACGCCCATGAGCTCTGTGTACAGAACCAGACAGAAGTCTCTCACAGGAGACTTTTTTCAATGACTTTGGACAAAACAGAACAGAACTACTCCTGGATTTATTTGAAATGCCGTCACCAGACCTTGCTTATCAGAATCCAAGTGCCCAAGCTCAGGAAGTTCAGCAGTCACAAGAATATTCTGGTGGGAAAGACAAGGAAGTGAACCTGGCAGCAGCAGAGCTGGTGAGAACGATCAACTGTTGTGTCACAAAAACAGTGCTGGCTAAAAGATGAGAAGACAAACAGCAGAACTGCTTCCAGTGAGAAATCAAAACTCCATTTGTACTGGAAACCTGGATTTGCATCAGGCTCTTGGCTGCTAAAAAAACCCACCACAGTCCTGCACAGCTCCAGAATTTACTTACTGCTTTATGAACCACCATTTTCACCATTAGAGCAAGGTAGCTGTTGGAGCATGAAGTCAAAAGCACCCTGCATAAGAGTCAGACAAAACTGCAGGTGGGATCTTCCGCCAAGCTTCCCTCCTCCCAGACTTTATTCTTCCTCAAATATATGTTTTTCATATGACTGCCTAAAGCATTCGGGTGGAATTCACCAGATCTGCTGATGACAGACTATTTCAATTGGTGCTTGTTTTATCTCCAACATTTGGAATGTTAGGACCTCATTCAGCTTTCTGCAGGGACAAAGATGTTTTCCAGAAAGACCAAGCTGTCAAACTTTTCATTTTGTGCTTTCCAGTGCCTTCAGGCTGGATTAGGAGATGAGTTCGCACTGTTTTTAACAAGTCAACTACAGAATCCCAGAATGATGGAGGCTGGAAAAGTCCTGAGTTCATCCATCTCGGCCTAGGACCTAACACGACCCCATCAGCCAGACCCAGGGACTAAGGGCCACAGTCAGGCTGTCCTTCAACATCTCCAGGGATGGGGACTCCACCACTGCCCTGGGCAGTCCATTCCACATTCTGATCTCCCTTTCCATAAGGAAAGGCTTCCTAACATCCAACCTAACCCTACACTGAAGAAAATACACTGCTTGGCAGAAGACTAGGCTGCTTGATGAAGCAATAAAATCTAAATATAACCTGCCTGTAAAAGGCCAAACACCACCTTCAAGCATCACTACAACAAGGTGGTAGGAAACCATCTTTCCTTAAGTGCTGCAAGTGTTCAGCTTTTCCCAAAAAGTTAGGGAAATGTCTCTGTAAAATTCAGAGACATTGTACTCTCACCATTCTGCAGAAATCGTTGAGAAAAGCCAAAGAACCTAGCAGAAAATAAGGAGCTTTGTTTCACTACAGTACCAGACTCTGCCGTGTGGAATCACAGTCTAGGAATGCTCAGACCCTACAGCAATCAATATGCTTTCAATATTTCAGTACAAGCTTCTATCCCAGGCTTTAAGTGGCACAGTATCTTCAGGAACAACCCCTTCATGTAACAACAGCCGGGTGACACAATGGAAAAATGCCATATGGCCATTTAATGAAAAGTAGTCACAGTGTTTCCACAGCAGAAGAGAGTTAGCAGCCTGGTACCAATTCTGCTACAAACTAGTCTCCCAACAAGTCCAGTACCACTCTGAAGAAAACCATACTGCACAGTGGAGAAGGAAGTGCCCGGAGGCAGGATCACCTTCTCCAGACTGCTGCCCAAAAGGAAAGATGCATCATCCTGCCTTACAAGATCAGCCCTCTGAGGAACACCAAGGATCCCAGCAGACACTGGGATCCCAGGAAACTGAAGGCTGGCCATCTACAGGCAGCCACTAGATCCCTCACTGCTGGAACACTGGAAACCATATGGCTCGAACCAGCCCAGTAACACAGCAGTAACAGCTCTGTCAGTGAAGTGGTTCCCCAAGCACTCACTCTACTGCAGTACACACTGATGTGGAAAGAGTGACCCAGCTTCCCTGGGCAATGATCCATCCAGGCTCTTCCTTGACCAAAGGAAAAGGGTAGGAAAAGCATAAATACATGTGTTTTTAGAAGTGCCAGTGGGTTCCTATTGTACTGTGATTACAAACATTTCCTCACTGCAGTGATTAACGAGGCAGAAGCTTTTCTCAATGACAGAAAGGGGAGAAAAGGAAAAGCAGGAGTGACATGCAGCAGAATAAGTGCTTTGCACTATCCTTAAAGAGTGGAAAACACATCCACAATGATTAAGTAGCTTTTGGAGGGAGGGAAAGATGCTTCAATGTCTGTTCATAGCCTTAAGCAGATGGCTGCCCTGCAATGACCTATTTACTTCTCCTGCCCTAGCTCCAACCACAAACTATCCACTCTGGTAACTGCTCCTGGAGTTTCTGCAGCAATCTCATAGTGCTGGCCTTTGCCCAGAACTTCTGCCTCACACTCCCCAGTGTGGAAATCCCACGCCCTCCACCACCTGTCCCAAGTGACTACACCTTCACCTGCTTGCAGATTCAAAAGTTTCAGCTTCTATTTCTAGCAGATTTCAGAAACCCAAGGAGGAGCTGCCATTTTCAACAGTCTATCCTGAAGAACACCCGTACCATAGGGAGAGGGGAAATGAATCAGTGAAACCAAGGGTATTTCATACAGCCAAAAGTCACAAGGCAGCCCCAGTGAAGCCGACAACATTTTAGAAGAATAGATCTTCCAAGAGCTTTTGCAAAGACCTGAAAGTGTTCCCCAAAACACAGTTCTACATGTCAAATAAGATAAAGAGAAGGGGCTGGGAGGAGTAGGGTCTTGGAGAACACCACCTTCAAGATCAAGATCAAAGCCAGTATGCAGGAAGGACCCATAGTGCTGCTGGACTGGTGAAAGGCTGAAGGGGGCTTTGCAAACTCTGGATGTGGAATGAATCACAAAAGGTTTTCAGCTGAAATTCACTCACTGTGTATTCTGCATGTTTTTTCCCATACCATTTCATCCACTTCCTGAACTCTCTGTCCATTGTCTAGAAGAGGGAAGAAAAAAAAAAGCATAGTTATTAGGACATCTCATTACCAATTACAGTGCAGTAAGAGGAGATGCAGCTCTGACAGTGTCCACTGACATCCCCCACATCTTTTTATTTGCTCCTGCTGGGAGCAAATAAACGTTTGTCAGAAATGGAGGGGAAAACCAGTCCATCACACTCAGCACTGGGCATACTGGCTGTGCTGGCAGCTTCACACATTCTGCAGCAGCTGCTTAGGAACTGCTGTAACCAGAACAACCCACTACATTTTGTTCATTCAGTGATGTTAAGAAACACTGGTTATGTCTGGATCTGAAGCTCCTCTGTGACTTTATACTGGTAGCACCCAATTTATGGGTAATGTTTTTGTTTGCTAAACTAGCCTAAACTAGCACCTCGAGGGTGCGCAATGACAAAAGGGGGTAGTAATGACAGTGGGGATTTAACTTATCCTCTTTAACACTGAGCTTTAAATTTGCTAATAAATGCAGACAGAAGTCCAGGCCTTGGAAGGGCCTCCCTAACAAAACCAGAGACCTCAACTTCAGTTGGAAATTTCAGCTGGGTCATGCAGGGGAAACAAAATGGATTTTTAGATCCTAGTCTGATCCTCCTTACCACTGTGTTTATGCAGCTTTGCCCACACCACTGAAAAGGAGGATCAAGGGAGTTTATTTTTATTTCCCCTCCCTTCCTAAGGTATAATTTTCTAGCCTGCACAGCCTGAGTCAGCTTGTTTTAACAATACAGAGGGCTAAGTTTCTGTTCAGTCTGCTGAAAACAAATAAACTCCTTATGGTAAGGCATGACTAATCTTCACTGCTTGCTTGTAGCTCATCTGCCTTCCAGGTTTGCCCTGAAACTGATTATCCTTATGTGTCCCCATGGGCACTGTATTAGAAGTGTAAAGAAAACTGCCTGCCTGACTGAACATCATGGGTTTCTTAAAACAAGGCTTCGTTTAGGTGCCTGCTCTTCATTTATTAACCGGATACCCACTGCAGGCCTCCTTAAGCCTACAGAAGTATAATAATATATATGAGCTGAACTTCAGCTTTAGGAGACAAGAAAAGTGCCTCACTACCATAAGCAGAAATAATAGACTTTAAAACCTTTAAGAACTATTTGTTTGGTGAATTCATTCCTAGATTTGCTGAATGCTGTGGTTTCTGGAAGCCTTGCAGTAGTCATTGGAGACACAGAATGACTGGAGGTGTTCAGGTACAGTTTACATTGCACTTCCCTTTGAGTGAGTTACTGTACAAACAGCTTTGCAGCTCCTGGTCCTGAAATCACTTCAGCCACATCCTAACGATCCTCCTGTGCCAGACATACACCTCTTTCCCAAAGTGTGCTGTGCTTTGGCGTCTTACTGGCTGGAGAAACAAATGCAACTAGGACTCAAATTCCGCTCTTCCTCCTGCTCAGTACTTAACCGCAATCCTGAGCCACCATCAAACACGACCCACACACAGAGCTCACTTCAGAAAAACTCACCTCAGCATACTTGGCTGGAATATCAGCTTTCTCCACACCATAGTGATGTTTGCAGTTTGTGGCTGCAGCCACTTGAAGCACCACCTGACCCACACCTGCAGGAAAGAGAAAACAAACCTGAGAACATGTATCCACAGAAAATTTCTGCAAGAGAAGAGGTTTTAGAGTAAGACCAGGTGTAATGGTTTCAAGCTGGAAGAGGGGAGGTTTAGACTGGAAGTCAGGATGAAATTCCTCACAATGAGGGTGCTGAGACACTGGAACAGGTTGTCCTGGGAGATTATGGATGCCCCCTCCCTGGAAGTGTTCAAGGGCAGATTAGATGAGGCCTTGGGCAACCTGGTCTAGTGAGGGGTGTCTCTGATTATGGCAAGATGGTTGGAGTTAAATGATCTTTAAGGTCCCTTCCAACTTGAATCATTCTAGGAATCTATTAGAGTACAGACCAAAAGGAAAAAAAGCAGGTAATCTGTGAGATTATGCTTCAGAGAACTTCAACTGCCAGTTGTGTCTGGTAGCTGCCATATGAATCTCAACTGAAAAAAATAGAGTCAAGGCAACCAGAGTCCCATTTCCCCACAAAATGTGAAATACTAAGAACCTTGTTTTCACACAGACTCATTCAGGTTGGAAAAGAGCTTAGGGATCAAGTCCAACCATCTACCCTGCTCTACAAAGTTCACCCTTAAACCAGATCACTCAACACCACATCTAAAGGATCTTAAAACACCGCCAGGGATGGCGACTCAGCTCTCTCCCGAGCAGCCAGTTTCAGTGCCTGCTCTGTGAAAAAAATTTTCCCAATGTCCAGTCCAACCCTCCCCAGATGCAGTTTGAACCCCTTCTCTCTTTTCTATCACTAATTGCTTGTGAGAAGAGACCAGCACCAACCTCTCCACAATGTTCTTTCAGGTAGTTGTAGAGAGTGATGAGGTCTCCCCTAAGCCTCCTCTTCCTCAAACCAAAGAGCCCCAGCTCCTTCAATCGCTCCTCAGAAGACTGATTCTCCAGGTCCTTCAGCAGCTTCACTTCCCTCTTCTGCACCCACTTCAGCCCCTCGAGATCTCTCATGTTGAAGTGCCCAGAACTGGACACAGTACTCAAGGTGAGGCCTCACCATCGGTCTGTACACGAGGACAACCACCTCCCTGTTCCTGTCGGTCATGCTATTTCTAACACAAGACAGGACACCACTGGCTTTCTTGGTCACCTGGGCACCCTGCTTTCAGTGAGAAGGAATAGCATCCCAACCAGAAGGCAATTTCATTTCTGTTACAGAGAAGATTCCCTTGCATTGTAGCTGTGTTTACATTTTCCCTTGTATTGAACAACTTCCATGGTAACGCAGCACTGCTGTATTGATAATTATTAGTGGCTATGTGCATTAAATTCTACAGGCTCATTTTTTATAAATTTGCTCAGAATTGCTGCTTTTTAATTTTCTGGCAACAGATTTTATCTGAATTCCAGCAGATCTACAGGTTTCACATTGCAGTTCACTATTTAATCCACTGAACAATCAAACCAACCCTACCACATCCCAAACCAAATGCTGTTGGTTGCAGACCACACCCCCCCGCCAATTCATTTACACACTGGCTAGAGTCTGTCACAGACCAGCAGTAGTTATACTATTTGTCACCATGAATAACAATTTGGAGTCCAACACTTGTCATTTCAGAGCAGCCACTACACTGAAAAGACCAAGTATTTCTTAAAAATCTATAAACGTCCCATCACTTCCAACGATGCCCCCAGCAGCTGTGAGCTGCAGTCCCTACACTAGCCTGAACATACTCCTCTGCTCCACCTCAGAACGCTATTTGTTAGGTTTCTCTGCATATGAGCAACCCACATTCCACAGCCACTAGAGCCACGTCACTCCGCATTTGATAGAGCAGTCACTTAAGATGTTTTTGAAACATCCAGTATTCATCAACGATACACTGATGCTTTTGTTGTCTTTTGCTGTTTGTCTACAATGAATATAAGAGTGCATTCCTGTCTCTCTGGAGTACTTCATCATTCTACAGATGACCCCATGGGAAATGAGGATGAGCAACAGCCCCTCTGCAGATACCACTGGTTCCCATGCCAGTGGCTGCCACCAGGAAGAAGCACTTGTAATGGCAGGGGTGGAATCATGTCCCTCAGCAAGATGAGAACTCTTAGGGCTGAAAGGGCATTTTGTTGTTGGGGCTTTGACTTATTTTAGGCTTTGGGGTTTCTTTGCCCATCTTGCATACACATCCATACTTTATACACACACAACCATGGATGTACAAGCTTCTGCCAGGGTGAGAACGCAAACGATGATAACCCCAGGCTGGGTTTGGTAGGAAGGGACATTTAAAGCTCATCCACTCCAAACCCCCTGCAGGGAGCACAGACTATAGCAGGTTGCCCAAAGTCCTGTACGGTTTCAGGCATGGGGCTCCTACCATCTCTCTGGATTTTAAATTTACTGATGGAAATTATGTGCTGTGAGAGTGCATTCGTGTACATCACTCTCTCACCACCCTGCAGTTATTACAAAAACTTCAGCTCAGCAATTATGTTCTGGCTTTAATTGTTTCACAGAACTCCAAACAGCAACAGACAAAGGTTTCTGACTCTAATCCATTCTTTTCATACAGACCTTTTAGACTGTGAATTTTTATACTGAAGTGGGGAAGCTCAGCTGTAAATACCCGTTTTGAGTTCTGATGACAGCAGGCAGAAATATCCAGTAATATCCAAGCTAGTTACATAATCAACAGCACTACAGCACTCCAGACTCTTCTTTAACTTTCCTGAACAAACAATTGGGAGCATCCACAGCAATTTTTTTCCTTCCAGATGCAGAAGTAGTTTTCCAGAGCAAGTACCTTCCTAAATGGCTCATCTGAACACAGGAAATTTCAGACCCACTGAGGTCAATCCCACTGAGGGAGGAAATGGGGGGTAAAAATAAAAAACACTGAAGAACCCTGACTGGAGATGAATTAAGTCTGGGGGAGGAATGGCAGTCCTGTATATCAACTTAAAATGTAGTCAGGTTTTAACAACTGATTGGATGTTAAAACAGTTTTCCTCACAGGTCCCGCGCTGACAACAAAACTAAAGCATGCTTCATTTACAGTTTTATAACCCACTCAGTAAAAGGGGAAAAAATCTTATGAATCCTTTCCTGAGTGCCCAGAACTGGACACAGCAAAAAACTTCATCCTCTTACTCAGTGTCTCTCTTCCACATGTTTTTAAGTCATATATGGTCTCTTTCCTTCTCAAACTCCAACCTGATCACAAGATGCAATGGGAGATTGTAAGCAAAAGTTTGTGGGGTCTCACAGGGCAGCTGTTAGAAGTATGCCAGAGGGAAAAAAAACAAACCTGCTTCATTTTTAGATTCCAAGTGCTTCAGAAACCCAGTGCTTCATGCTGGCATGGCAGAAGCAAGAAATCACAGTTTCAGATATGAAGGGCATTAACTGAGCGCACTGAAAATAGTTAATCCTTAGAAAGGCAACTGCTGCTGATGTCTCTCAAGCATCATTTTTGATCTTGTTTCTTCATTATAAATGCATCCGCAACCTGCAACTTCCACTGAAAGGAGTTCCCTGCTAACAACAGTTTAGTGCATTTGCAAGCTGGCATTTCACTTCAACCATTGGGAAGAACGTATGGGATGGCTGTTTGGTCTGTTAAATCTCATGATTAAAAGCAGAGGTCTCATTAAGAATTACCTAGGAATGATACTTATCTTGTAACACAGTTCTTAGTCCTGGTTTAGTTTCCAAGGATGAATTGCACATTTTTTGTAACGAATGGAAAAAACAGTCAGTAAAGAGAGAAAGCGAAAACTCACTGAAGCTATCAGGCACTTACCACTGCCCAAATCAACAAACAAATCGTCCTCTGTCATTTTAATTTCATCTATCATTTGGGCTACTAAGTCGAACGAAGTTTCTCCATAAACTTCTGGGGAAAAGGGCTCATAGTTGTTAAGTTTCTCTGGATCAGTCACCGAGTGGTTATACACTTGCTGCAGGATGTGCCGGAGGAGCCCGTTGGAGGGGCGAGTGTTCAGTTTCATCGGTTGGGTGGTTCCCTTCCACTAAGGTAAAAAGCAGGAAAGAGAGATGAACCTAGTATCAGGACAAGTAAATGTCACTGCAACTATGCTGCACTGACACAACAAAACCAGAGAATGCCCTCCCATTCCCTCTCTTCAAGCTGGTCTGCAGGTGCTCTGCAAAATAATCAGTGAATGCTAAAGAAATTATTCAACATCAATCGTTTTTACTTAGCTCAAGTAAGCGTCAAAGTTACTTGAGCTAAGTAACTTCACTCTTGTTCACAGCTGAACTGCTGGGGACTCTGCTGGCAGGAACTACGAGATTAGAGGGGTTGCCTACACTCATTCAGGGTGTGGCAGAAAAGACACAAATCAAGCTTCCCTCCTTTGTTGGCGAGTGCCAGCCAAAGCTCCCTGTTCAGCCAAGCTGGTCTTAAACGCTGCCGGCTTGCCTTGCAGCACAAGGGGAAGGACTGTTGCTACTCCTTCAAGACTCTTCCCTTGAAGAATGTCCAACCTTCTTGGACTCCTACACCCTCTAGAATGAATGCCAAAGGGATTTTGGTAATCAGGTTACTAACAAGGTAAAGTTTGTCCTTCAGAAGTCTAGGGTGGCAGTTTTGCTCCTCCTCCCTTCCTGGAATCTCTAAAATTAGAAAATTCTAACAACTCATGGTCACTGTTCCCAAGACAACCCCCAAGCACCTTCTTCAAAGAAAACCCAACCTGTCTTCTCTCTTTGGTAAGGAAAAACAAATGAGAAAAAGCCAATTCCAACATCCCTCCTAAACTTTAAAATCATAGAATGGCTTAGGTTGGAAGAGATCATCTAGTACCAACCCCCCTGACATAAGTAGTGACACCTCTCATCAGACCAGGCTGCCCAGAGCCCCATCCAACTTGGCCTTGGACACTGCCTGAGACAGAGTAGCCACAGCCTCTCTAGGCAACCTGTTCCAGGGCCTCCACACCCTCACAGGAAGGAAACCTCTTCCTAAGATCTAACCTAAATCTTGCCTCTACTAACTTGAAACCACTTCCCATTGCCCTACCAACAAAAGTATCTCGGAAAAAGTCCATTTGCAGCTTTCCTGTAGGCACTTCGGATAACTATAAGGTTGCCACATGGCCCCCCCAGGAACCTCCTCTCTTCTCTCATTCATCTGTTTGAGATTCTAATGGCAAGAAGAAAATTAAATCCATAAGATCTCTCCTTTCAGATAATAACCACAAATGCTCAACAGCCTCACATTTTTAGCGATTAAACAATGCTGACATGAATACACGTGAATGCAAACAAGTCTCAGGAGGCTGTAGACCCAAAACGTGAAGGACAGTCTGGGGAAAAAACTAGTTACCATAATTCTGTACAATTGAAATAATTCCCATAAGCACAGAAGAGAGAAAAATCCACCTGCATCCCATCATTCAACAGAGCAGTAACATTAACTCATTGCTCATGCTTTATTCTTTCAAGTTCAACCTTTTATAGGGTTAAAAACACCAAAAAAAGCCTATTAAATTGGTCTGAAAAGAGATTACATTCTGGTTTTGCTAGTGATCCCACAGAACAGAGTGGTTGAAGTGCATGCATGGAAATTCCTAAGCCATGGATCACTCCCACAGTACACAGGAGAGTCCATATGGATTATTTAAGTACCCATAAGCCCTATGCAAGAGTAAATCTATGTGATAAATCCCCGTGAAACCTCTTCACACTAAATGAAATCAAGTACAGAAATCTTTCCCTCTCCCAAAGGTAACTCAACAGTTTCACTGGTGCTCTAAGTATGAACTGCAGAGTACTCTCAGCTTGCAAATAGAAAGAAAAGGACTTCTTTGCTCTTCCTAGAACATCCTTCCAACATCACCCCCTCGACTGTCCAGGTGTGATCAAGGAAATAAGGTTCAGTATCAGACTTTGGCCCCAAGAAGAACAGAAGTGCTGAATACCAGTGACACAGTTAGGCTGAGACACATGGTCCCACGCTGTGGCATGGTTTTCTGGGTGTTGTTGATTCTATGTGAATTCGAACCAGCAGCTAAACACGACGATGAGTAACAAAGGTAAATACGTACCAACTGATGAATGCTATCAATGGCGCGGTTGTACTTGTCACAAAGCCTCTGCATGCTTTCAAAGCTGCATGGGGAGAAAGAACGCAGGGTCAGTGAAAACCAAAGAGCTCGGTAAGGCAGGTTTGCTGGTACAACCTTGTGCCTTTCTGTTACACGTAAGGGTCTGGGCTCATTTCTTGCAGGACACGACTACACACACAGCTTCAGACAGTTTCCTTTGAAAAAATTCCTCAGTAGTCCAGGAGTACATGAGAAATTAAATATTAGTTTCTTTAACTAACAGAAAAGGACTTCACTTAAAGTGCAACCTTTTAGTAAGTGTAGCATTCTCACAGTCCACGACTTCATTGCCATATTCTCAGCAACAGAGGTAAGATATCTATAAACTCCATCATCTCTCCATGACAATCAGTCCTCAGACAAGCAGATACTTCTAGAAATTAACTCTAGGACTGGAAACACAAACAGACCCAGGACATGGTCTAACACTGCAACCATCTGAAAAGCAAACCAACAGCTTCCCAGATTGATTCAGATTACACTCAACTCAGGCAGCTGCCTTAAAGACAGATGCTGAGAGGATTAAATAAATTCATCTCAGGCCAGGCAAGAAAAGATATTGCTAGGAACATCATTACATAATGCAACCCACAAAGCAACAGCAAAAAAAAAAAGCCAAGTTACACCAACTAGCAGGGAGACCAGCAGACATCCGAAATAGCTCTTCAGTCTCTCATGATGCCCATTACCACCACACTCCTCAGAGAAGGGTCCTGGCCACTTCAGACTTCTAACCATTCACACTTAATTCCATGTTCAGCTAAATTAAGAGGCTGAGATGGGGTTTTGTCTGCAGCACACAGTTTCTAATCTGCTGCTTTCTCTTCATGTCCACTCATCAGTCTAACTGCTACACAGAGCCTTAATGACAAATTCTTTCAAAAGAAATAAAAATACAAAACTCATTTCCAAAAATACAGGTTNGGGGGGGGGGGTAACTTTTGGGAATAGATTTGGTTTCTCTTCTATTCAAGTAGTCCTGCTGCCTGCACTGAAGCCCACTGAAGATACCAGACTCGAGAAGTCACAGCACTGCAGTCACCACGAGTATCCTCAACACTCATTTCTCCTTTTTAATTTTTTTCAGGAGGAAGAAATGGACTAGTAAGTCTTGCAATGAAACAATATAAATTAAAATTAAGAGAGGTTGATGAAATTAATACCTTAAGATATTCTAGATACAAGTACCTGGTGAGTAACTGGAACAAAGCAGTTTCATAGAATCACAAAATCATAGATTCATTAAGGTCGAAAGAGACCTCCAAGATCATCAAGTACAACCATCAACCCCACACCACCACACCCACAAAAAACAGATTTTCAAGTGCCACATCTACAAGTTTTTTGAACATCTTCAGTGATGGCAACTCTACCACTTCCCTCAATAGCCCAGTCCATATTTAAAGTCCATATTTAACCACTCTTTCAGTGAAGAAATCTGTCCTAATGCCCCATCTAAACTTCCCCTGGCACAACCATTTCCTCTCTTCCTATTGCTAGCAACTTGGCTAGTGATCCAGCACTTGGATTTGTGCTCACAAAATTGACCTCAGCCCATGGATGCCCGTCTGGGTCTGTCCAGGTTCCTCTGCAGAGCCCAAACCTGCTGAGGGTGCCCTCAATCCCCTCATCCTGATCACTGATAAATATATTAAACAACACTGACCCCAAAACCAAGCCCCAGGAAACACCAGGGTTGTGACCAGCCGCCAACTGGATTTCACTCCATTCAACACAACCCTCTGGGCTCAGCCATGCAGCCAAGTGTTTTACCCAATGAAGACTCCACCTGTGTAGCCACAAGTGACCAGCTTGTCTGGGAGAAGGCTATGTGAGACTGTGTAAAATGTTTTACTCAAATCTGGGTAAACAACATCCACAGCCTTCCCCACATCCACTAGGTGGGTCACCTGGTCATAGAAAAAGAGATCAGACTGGTCAAGCAAGACCTTCCTTCCACAAACACCTGCTGGCTAACCTGCTTCATCTGTAAAAGTCTAGGCCCGCTGTGGACTTGAACAAATCCAGCCTCTCCCACGAAAGCAACTAAGGAGCTTTTTGTAAACAGACTGAGTGCCATTTCTGGTTCCAGTCAGTACAGTCAGGTCGATATTCAGAACCACAGGCCTCTTAACAAGTACACAGCAGGCCAGAATTGCCCCTCCTGGCCCCAAGATGAATGTCCCACACGATACCCTCACTTTAAGCTGTTTATGGAACAGATATTCACAAGGAACTATGAGCATCTTAAAAATATTTCTAACTCACAGAAACAGCAGTTTGAATAGTAGCCTTTTAATTTAGCTCCCTACCCAAAGGTCATCCCACCAGCACCACGGAGGGCTGGGGACAGTTAACCTCCCACAGTCATGGCAGATGCAGGGCAAGCAGCTCTGGCTGACACTTTATAAACAGAAATTCTTTGTTACTACAGAAGTAGAAACCTCCATGCCATTCAGATTCCTAATGCTGGATCCAATCCAACAGCACAGATACCAATCATTGTTTCAGCCTGAGTAATTCCAGCGTACACCAGAGCTTGACTTCTTGTTGTGTGGAGTTTCCAGTTTTGACCTTAATCCAACAGCCTTTGCCAATACTACTGCTACACACTTCCTACCAAAAGGACTCTGCAGAGTCTGAAGCCAGTTCTAAACAAAAAATTCACTTTATAGCGTCTAAGAATAACCAGTTACAGACTGATTCACTGCAGACTGTGCAGGCTTGTGCTTCTGGAAGCGAAGACAATAAACATTCCTCTCACCTTTTTGTATCATAGTCAATTAAAACATAGTTTTCCATAGCAAGCTTGAGATCTGGGATTTCTTCACAGACCCACCTGGAACAAGAGAAGAAATAATGAATAAAAACATCCCTAGTTCATGCCAATTGTAAGGCTGCTGCAGTTCCCATTTGTACTGAATACACAGGAAGGTGCCTGTAGACATCGGCCATTGCAGAAAGCTTTGGAAATGGCACAACTTCAAAACAAGGAGATAAAATGAATTCCATGTATCTAAAAATACTCAAAGCCATGACTGATGCCAACCCAATATAAACTGCAGCGCAAGACATAGCGAGTGTAAGATTGCACTTGATTTCAAAAGAATTCTGACGCTGTGACAAGCTTTGACAGAGCTGAACATGGGGAAGATGTTCCCCACAGCACTCCAGAACAATCCACTAACTATCCACTGCAAGGACACTCCCCTCTGCATAATACCCTGAACTGCTCTTACACAACCCACCCCAAACAGGCTTTCTAAAGTTATTTTGATAAAAGGTTCCTTTCACATGCTGAGTTCACAAGGCCCTGAGTGCAGCTGTCATTAGAATCAGAAAGCACACACTCACACAAGTGCACCTGATGAAACAGGACATCTTCATGCTCACAGATTAAACCCATTCAAAGACAATTGAAAAGCCATATGGGCTTTGTGCACAGCTTCCTCCAAACAGGAAAGCACTACCATCCTCATAAAACCTCTGAGCATGTCATAGGATGAATCCCAACAGGAACGGCACTGTTTGTTCTTAATGTACCTTCATTTTTTTTAAGTGGTAGGAAAAGAAAAATGGCTGGAGGTCCATCTGAAAGATTCAGTCTTAGTGAATCAAAATCCAGGCACGTAAAAACCAGCACTTGTACATCGATGGCTGATTCTCTTTCAACTGAGATCTCCAATCTCCCTAAAAATGTCAGGACTGTCTACAGATATTCCTCTTACATTACAGCAATGGGAAGTCAACAGCAGTCTGCCACTGGCTTGGAGAGATAAATACACCTTGCGTTCTTTGACTCACCACTATCCTAACCACACTATAGTTACTCTGCACAAGGCAGGCCAGGGCAGCAGGAAAGCCCTCTGACACGCTGCACTCGCTGCAATCCTCCTGCAAACCCAATTGTGAAATGTTCCTTTGGCCCAACTGCTTCTCACACAGTTCTCCCCTTGCCTTCCGCTAGCATGGCACAGACAACACAAGTACCAGCAACTGCAGCAACCACTGTGAACACCCTGTCTGGTAACAACCCTCCAAAAAGGATCATCCCACAATGAGAAACAATGCCACAAGTTCTCAAGGTATGGAATCTTATCAGCATCAGTGCTGACAACTGGAAGCAGCAGCACATCTTCTGTCAAGTGGGGATTTTTTTAGAAAACTAAATTTCTTTAGATGAAAAACGCTTAGCTCTAGTCCCCAATCCCACTGCATATCCCCTCCTACCACAGGCCATGGGCAAACACTGATTTCACACATATAAGCAATAGATCGACACCAATGTACAGGCACTTAGTGCTCTTGCTCATGCTGAGAGTGAACCAGGCTCACTGCCTTCTCACAGGCCTTTTGTGACCATCCAAATGTCAAGCTCAGATGCTTGTGCAGGTAACACAACATTCTGTACCTCACCTCGATCTGAGCCATTAAAGCCTGCTGCACACACAACCCTCACACAGGGGAAACCTTTATGGTAAGGGCTTAAACGAGCTATCAAAACCAGCTTTTGAACAGTCCCATGTGGATAAACAGTAACAGCCCACAGGTGTTTGGGGAATTCAGCTACTGCAGTCACCTTCACATCCTGCTGAAATAACAGCAAGGCATGACAAAAGCACTGCCTTGTGTTTAGTTATCTTTGAAAGAGAACTAGAGCATGGCAACTTAAAACACAACCATTTGGCAAGCAGGTCTGTATTGCAATAACATTGATTCAGCCTAGAAAATAATTTAGAGCTGCTAACTTATCACTAATAACCACTGCCCTCCTTTACTCTGTCTTGAGACAGCCATGCACGGCAGTGCAGTCAGCACAGGAAAGGGCTCTTGCCACATCTGCTTTCACCACTTACCGAATTGTCTCAATAATTTCATGAGCAGCATCATGGTGTTTGTCCTGAAATAGAAAGAAGACATGTTTTCAACACGACATCAGGAGCGCTGTCTGAGAAGATTACAGGAATCAAAATCTTTAAAAATACTGGTAGCAAGCATTCTAGAGAGTCCTTGACTCTCACCCAGGCCAGTAAACTCACCAAAATGAGTAAAACTGAGTCTAAGGAAATAAATAAATAAACTAAATAAAACTAAGGCTCAAAGAAATGGATTTCTCAAGTTTATATGAACTATCAGATGATTTACATGAAGGATCTGTCATTCCAGTTCCTGTGCCACTTCCCACAATCAGGAATTGTGCAGCTGATACCTCCAAGTTATTGGTATGCAGAAGGTTCTTGACTACAAGCTGCACAATGAACAGTTGATTTCATCAGCCAGGCATCTGGAACATGCTCACATCTCCATGTAGGCAGTGAGATCCCTGCACACTGAATGGCTTTATAAAGGATCCATTAAACAGTACAAGTGGTCCCAGTGTAGGAAACCCCTCCCCTCACAGCACACACACACAAAGGAGGCCTCAATATGAACAGAAAACCAAACACACATGCAGAAAAAGACATTCAACCTTGTGCATTAGGGACACATTGGACTGCAAGACCCAGATGTTTGTTGACTTCAATGTGGAAGTTTACTCAGGAGCAACAGGAGTGCATCATTCCCAGTTTGTGCTAATGAAGCCCTGGAAGCTGCAGGTATATGCACCATGCTACAAAAATTCTACTTAACAGAGCCCATTAAATACCTGGATAAAAATCTCATGACTGAGAGGGACAGAAGGAAAGGCAAACATCTCCAAAATCTGTCACATTAAAGGTACGAAGGAACACTCTCTATTTTACTAGGAAAAGCTTTTCTTCAAAAGCAATGTCGCCAGCAGATTGACAGAGGGAATTCTGCCCCTCTGCTTTGTCCTGCAGAAACCTTGCCTGGAGTCCTGTGTCCAGCTCTGGAGCCCTCAGACCAGGAACACCAGGACCATGATCAAATGGGTCCAGAGTTGACCACAGAACCGTCAGGGGGCTTGAGCCCCTCTACTACCAGGACAGGCTGAGGGAGCTGGGATTGTCAAGCCTGGAGAAGAGAAGGCTGGGGGTGACCTGATAGCAACCTCCCAGTCCCTAAGGGGTGCACTACAAGAAGGCTGCAGAGGGGTTGTTTACAAATGCCTGGATTGACAGGATGAGGGAAAATGGCTTCACATTAGAGAAAGGCAGATAGAAACAGGCTGTTAGGAATAAGTTCTTTAGCAGGAGGGGGACTGAACACTGGAACAGGAAGGGAGTTGAGGCCCCACCCCTGGAGATCTTCCTGGAGAGGCTGGACAAGGCACTGAGCAACCTGATGTGGTTGAGACTGTCCCTGCTCACTGTAGCAGGGTTGGACTGGATGCTCTTTGGAGGTCCCTTCCAGACTGGGGCATTCTAGGATTCTACAATTCTTTTCAGAACACAAGAAGTTACCTCTGTATTTAGCAATCTATCATGAAACTAATCAAAATAAACCAAAACATTCCAGTTATACCACCAGAAAGAAGAAAGAGCCAATGCAAAAGTATCCAGGACATGAGGATAGAACACATCGTGGCACAGAAGCCGAGCATTATCTTGGCTCTGTTCCATAACAACAGGTCAATGCTACACAAGCACCTCGAACAGGGCAAACCATGCATGGGCTAGAGTTGTGATTCCTTCTGGTCTAGGGCATTGGTCCAGGGCTGGGCTGGGAACAGCCCAAACACAACAGAACCCAACAGCACCAATGAGCAGTCATCCAATTTATGTTTAGAATTGTCAGGTAATTCTATTGAGAAATCTTGGCCTAGCAAACAGGAAAATAACTGACAGTGCACATTAAGAAACAAAACAGCATGCAGCAGAATTTATCTGCAAAGTATAAAAATAACCCCATACAGTCAGTTCATCCATAAACATCCCCTATAAATTTCCATGTTCTGCTACATGCAGAATTCACAGTAGAAAACCCTTGGGCTGATCAAGCTCTTCCAACAGACTGTGTTCCTGTACAGTAAGAAAGAGGCTCTATCAACATAAACATGTTACACTGGAAAAGTGAATTCACGATCATACAGGCATAACCGTTTTCTTCCAAGAACGTACACTCTCCACTAATGGCTCAGTGGTAGCAGACCTCAAGGAGAAATACCTTGTCCTGTAGGTCTTCATGAAAACACACTTAGAAATGACCCAAACTGCTTAATAAACCGATTCCTTTGTCTTGGGTTAAAAAGTGAAAAATACATGCAAAGCAAATCGATGTCACAGCTTCAGATCAGCCCATTTACGTGGTTTTACTAACACAATCTCATCTGGGTGCTCCAAGCCAAAGGGCCTTTCTGAATTCAGTCTGTAATTAACTGGGAATAATAAAGTTGAAAACAGTTCCACATTTACTGTTCCTCAACTTCTTATGCTGAAACACTCCAACACTCACCAAGTTTCCCAGACTCTATAACTAATGGACTCTCATGCAAGCCTTGCAAACAAAATCAAAGATGATCACAGAATCCCAGAATGATTGAGGCTGGAAAAGCCCTCTGAGCTCATCCAGCCCAACCCAGGACCTAACATCACTCCAGCAGCCACACCAGGGTACTAAGAGCCACAGCCAGGCTGTCCTTCAACACCTCCCCAGACACAGGGACTCCACCACTGCCCTGGGCAGTCCAGTCCAGGCTCTGATCTCCTTTTCTGTGATGGAAAACATCCAACCTAACCCTCTCCTGACAGCTTCAGACCCTGCCCTCTCATCCTGGTGCTGGATGCCTGGGAGAAGAGCCCAATTGCCACCTGACTACAACCTCCCTTCAGGGAGTTGCACAGAGGGAGGAGGTCTCCCCTTGGTCTCCTCTTCTAACATCTCTTCCAAGTGGAAAAAACCATGGAGAATGGAGAAAGGAAGGGGGAGAAACATCTAAAGGAAACACAAAGCTGTTTCCCTTCCTTTAGTGAAACTTTCATTCCCATTTCACTATTACTTTTGTAAGATTTAATGAAGACATGAACACCACTCATCACACCTGTTCTCATGGAATTGTTCATGACCTGACAGTCTTCAGCCACTCAAAATGCAAGCTGAATAAGAAACTTCACCAAAAGCACAGACTCCACTGTGACCAGCATCAGCCTCTGCTCATCATCCCTTTAGCAGTGTTTTTGGCCAGACACACAGCCGAGCTTGGTGCAGTAGTTTTGACCAAGATCCTCTGACAGACCCAGAGCACAAACACCAAAACGAGCAGGTTGAGAGGGACTGCTGACAAGTATCAATGGCTCTGTTGACATCAGAAAGCCCAAAGTATAGCCTGATACACACACCTTATGCCCCGTTCTGCCAGTATACAACCTAGCATGCCTAAGGATGTCAGGTGGGGGGGGGCGGGGGGGGTGTGTCAGGCTCTTCTCCCAGGCAACCAGCACCAGCACAATAAGTCAGGGCATGAAGCTGCCAGGGGAGGGTGAGGTTGGATGTTAGTAAGCCCTTCCTCAAGGAAAGGGGGATCAGAGCCTAGAATGGACTGCCCAGGGCAGTGGGGGAGTCCCTGCATCTAGAGGTGTTGAAGGACAACCTGGCTGTGGCCCTTAGTGTCTGGCTGATGTCGTGGTGTCAGGTCCTGGGCTCAGAGGCTTTTTCAGCCTCAGTCATTCTGTGATTATACGTCCTGAAGCCTCTCAAATTCAGACATGGTTTTGGGCATTTTGTTTGGGGTTTTTTCAGGCTGCAGGAACCATGACCAACAGCACACAGCTCTAGCGCAGGAACATTACAGCAGCACGTCGTGTTGTACTTTGGCAAACAGCCACCTGTGAAAGCCTAGCTTTATGCTGCCTCTGCAGCCGTACTTGCAGTGCTTTGTCAGTAAAATATCCTTGTGAAGAGCCTTCCTACAAACAGGCTGGCTATCAGTCATGGAATACACTGTGCAGAAGCCTTCTGGATGAGTCTCAAGAAACGTGTTTGCTCTGTTAAGAGTCACAAGATGATGCCATGGTACTCTGTTACAAAGAGCAGTCCCATTCATCCCCTGACTCTGCTCCAAGCTGTGCTCCCTCCCTCCCTCCTCTCCTACACCGTGATGTGAAAGCATACTACGTGCAGCGATCTGGCCAAGCTGTACTTTCCTGCAATGTTCTTAGATTTTTATAGATGAGTGACCCTCAGAATCCTCCTAGCCACATAAATGGAAGCTATTTCATGAGTCAAGATCTTATCTCTTTAATGTGGTCTAAGCACAAAGTAGTTAAAGAAAAAAGTTACATCCTCACTAATTACCAGAGATTGCAACAAGTTTATATGGAAAACACAAACACACATGAGGTTACTGCAGTCAATTCTCTCCAGATTAACTTTATAATGAAGTGTTCTTAGTTTCAACCTAAATGCTCAATTTAAAATTGAAATGTGAGATCCCAGAGAAAATGAATCGCTTCTGCCAAGACATTTCACTGGAAAAATAACGGAAAGCAAGGAGGCACTTTTTCAGATCACTTAGAAGAGAATCCTGTTTTCTATGGAAAGCAGTGGAGAACAATTCCACTCACTATGATTTCCTGTAAGGAATCTTACACCAGTTTCCTCCATCCACATTACTACGACACTAATTCAAGGAATCATTGTTACTTTTAATACACCAGTCAGCACCGAACAGCCCTGGCAGTTCACACAACTCCTGCTCACATGCTATGCTAGCAGTGTCCTGCAAAAATCAGCCATCTGCATTGATGGTTTCGTCCTTCAGGATGTGGAGAACATACTATTCTTAAAAGTTTGATCTTTCTCCTCATTTCTTCTGCAAAGGTTTTCCATCCTGCCTGTGCTCAGCTAGGATCTTTTCCTGCAGTTTATGCTCAGCTCTCTGACCACAGTGAGGAAGAACACGAGTAAAGCCTGATCATGACAGCTTTTATGCTTCATTGCTCCGGCCAGTCAGTCCTCTGTGCACAAAAGACATTGTTATCTTGCAGATAACAGCAAAACAAGACAGTGGCCAAAATCTCAGATACGTTTTCATGCAATCACTGTTTTCTGTGATCACACTCCTTGTTTATTAACCCAAATAGAAAACAGAAACTCAGTATGAGTAATCACAGCTGGTAAGAAAACACCTACACGAGCAAGAAGAGCCCAAATTACACATCATACAAACAGGACCAGAGTCGTTTCAGTTACCTAACTGTCCCACAAAACACCACATTTCTAATAAAAGCAGCTGAATCACTAAGTTTTTGAAGCAATCAATCCTGTTTACACATGTACCACCAGATCAGGGGATGAAACCAGTAATCCACCCTGAACCCAAGACTCCACACACTCTTCCACCAGGCCTGGTTGACTGCAGACATCATGTTTTCAAGTCAACTGCCTTAAGTGAGACCCCCCCACATGGGAAAAAGAGTCTGTGACACTTCTCTCTGCAGGAATCTCCTTCCCCCTCTCTGCAGACAGATGGCACAGAGCAAACTTGGCTAATGCCCTGGACTGTAAGTTTGATGAATGTTCTTTATGACAGCTTTGGGTGAATTTTTCTGTTGTTGAGGACGTTCTCACTGCCTTTGGGTTTTCTGTTTGGGTGCTTTTGTTCAAAGTTCTCCTTCATTCTGATGGTGACAGGTTATGCGACCTTATCCTTGCACTACGTAAAAACAGACAATAAACTGTGCTCCCTACTGATGGCCCTGCTCCTTATACTGAGTTACAGAACTGTCAAAACACTTTAGGACTTCATAGTGGGATTATTTTAATACCATTCTGCATTCCAGCACATATCTGTACCTGACTAATTACCTCTCAGTGCAACAATTCATATTGTAAAGAGAATCCCTAACCTAAAGCCACTATCTGCTGCTCCTCCAAACACAAAGAGCATTCAATTAAGTTGGGCAGCCATCATTGCCTGAAGCAAGGAACAACACCCCAGTCCGTTCCAAATTTACATCCTTTTATATTTAGGTCCTTCCTGTGAAACTACGTGTATCCCTGGAGATAAGAGGAGCTTGGGGCTGAACTGGGAATCAATCTCTAAACTTTATTTCTGCCTCATGTAAAGTGGGATCCCTGTGAGAGCTGAGTGGTCTACCCAGTGTGACAAAGTAAAGGCAGCAAAAAGCCCAAGCCCACAAATCTGAGAGGAGAACAAATGGTCTGAAAGTCTGGATATGGTCTCAAAATAAAGGAATGCATGTGCCCTCGACTGCCTTCAAACCTCCATGCATAGGGCTTCAATAGCCCTGATCAACTCTTCACAGGCAGGAGTGTTTGTGTGCATAGTGTGAACTGTCCAACACTGAAGTGTTCACCACAAGAGCAGTTCTTGTCTTTGCAGAGCCAGTTCAACATCTGATTCTCTGGACCACACTTCATTCCCCCAAAGCAGCTCTTCAAAAACATGCAAGAAAACTGTGGTCAAGTGTTTGCACAGCAGCAGGAAGACATCTACCAACTTTTCACTGTCCACCAGATGAATCCAAACAATTCAGAGAAAGAACTAGCTCATTGCAGGTTGGGTTAAGTAAATCAACAGCCTGTCCATGTATCTGTTAATGACTGTCTATAGACACCATCCTACTTTCAGTACCATGACGCACTGGGTCTACTCCTGTATTAACAGAACCCTCTCAATTTGCCTAATTCTGATCTGCGGATGAACTATGTAGCTCACAGAACTAAAGAGGTCAGGCTCACTGTAGCCTCATTTTAAAGAGCCGTCTGGTCGCCCGTGATGGCAGCACTCTCCCCAGGCAGCGGTCCATAAATCCAAAGGAGAGGATGTTACAGCTGGAGACAAGATGGTTAGCAGAGATCAAAAAGATGGATTAGGAAAAGCCAATCAATCTTGCAGAAGGCTAGTGGGACAAGTGCCTCTTTAATGTCCCCTCAGTTTCCTCCATCTGTGAAGGATGATAAGCATTTCTCCTGACACCAGAACAGGCAACATGAGCTACTGCAGCTGCAGCTTCCCCACAGGAGACAGGAAAGCATCCAGCATTCTGCATGGCACATGGATGCCTCTCCAAACCACTGCCTTTAGCCTGTCAGAAGCCTGTGTTGTTCCTCCTGCCAGGTTTAACTTAATCTACCCCTTGTCTAAATTCACCCGTACAGGTCCATGCCCAGACTGTGACCACATATAACAGACCTGCAAACATACTGACTAGAGCCCAGAAAAAGCCAAAACCAAAGAACTTCCAGCTGCTGCTGCAGCAGAGCTGCCTAAGGCCAGGTCAATGAAGGAATGATGTCAAGCTCCACGGTCTGCCAGCCAGTGCCCTCAGTCACTTTAAGGTCTTTACCTTGTGCTCAAACACTAGCCATGCTATGAAGAAAGAAAATCTTTTTGTTATTTTCGTAATTAGAAACGAAGATCCAAATGCTCCAGATAGTTCTCATACAGAACAAGTACAGCCAATCTGGAATGTGTAGATCAGACATTCGTGTGTCTGGATGCCACAGGGAAACTCACACTTTCACTGCGGTTACCTGAACCACAACAGAGCTGTTCTGCCTTTCCACACAACATCTCCAACTGTTACTACAGACACAGCACCAGTGCATGAGGGAATGGGCTATGAACATGCACCCATGATGCATGAGTGCCAAAGGCAGTGCACACAGACACTGGCAGCAGGACAGCATCCTGCCCTCAGTCTGCATATCCCAGAGAGCCCAGGCAGCAGTAAGAAGTAGTTCTATTATATAAACAGACTGGTTAAAAAAAATCTAAAATGTTTCTATTGGAACATACAGAGAAATGCAGCTATATTGGTAAAACAGTACCTAGCAATGGTGAATCCATTGCCCTTTCCTTCCCATTATAAACCATTCCAACAACATGACAGCTGGAAAGCGCACGTGGGTGCTGTGCTGGTGCAGGCTCTGAGGCAGCAGTATGTGCACATGCAGAACAGCCCAGCGTTTGTTTATTCTGCGACAGAGCTGACTGCTGGGTTTTGACTCTGTTCCACAACAGAAGTAGCCAGAGTTTGGACCAGCACAGCCACCTGCCCTGACACCACTTCCCCAAAAGCCATTCTGCTCTGGGCCTGCAGCACCTGTGCTCAGCAATGCAATGAGAGGCCACCTAAGTTAACGCTAAACCTTTATGGTGTTTTAGGACAGTCTGGGTTGGAAGGGACCTCAAAGAGCATCTAGTTCCAACCCCATTCCATGGGCAGGAACTACACCAGGTTGCTCAAAGTCCCATCCAACTTAGCCTGAAATGTTTCCAAGAATAAAGTATCTACAGCTTCTCTGTGCAACCTGTTCCAGTGCCTCATCACCCTCACAGTGAAGAATTTCTTAGTTCTTTGGCCTAGTTCACTTTCAGCCAGCCCAGTTCATTACACTAGTGTACAAACTGGTAAGGGGAGTTCAGGGGGGATGCTCAGGCATAACAGCAAGTGGACAGAGATTTTACCAGTTTCAAATCTTCACCTATCCATGAACCACAGCCTATATTAATAAATAAACAACCTCACATACAGTGGTAACTGTAACAGTGAATGGAGCAGAAAACAGCCAGATACACTGCCCAAAGCAAACTTTTCTATAAAACCTAATCAAAGGGTTAGTGCGGGTAGAAATTAATTTTTCAGTGCCAAGACTGCTGTGGCCAAAAGCAGCTGCCATTTCTTTCTGGGGTCCACTGTCTTCCCACATCCTTGGTGCGGGCTGGGAGGGCACTCACACCGTTCGCACAACAATAAAACAGGCAGGCCAAAGGGAGCATCCTACAGGCCACTGGGAAGACAAAATCCAAAGCAAAGACAGTTCAGTCTTAGACAGCTCAGAAACTCTGCTTCTGATTAGCATATATAAATGTTCTATATGAGGAAGTTGGCAACAAAACCTCCTGCTCTTTTTGAAGCCCACTGAACTCCTAAAGAAAGATGTGTTATGAGGTACAAAAGAAAAACATAAACAGTTATTGTTTTCTCCCCACAAGCTTCACTTTGTGCTGCGGATACAAGCTACCACCCAGCACAGATTCTGAACTTCCAAGCACCAACCATTTTTAAAAGCTTCCATTTCACAGACTTGTAATCCTGTAGGGTTATTCACAACATGTTCCCCATGTGTTACCAATGTCTACCAGCTCTAACAAGCAGAATGGAAGCCAAAGCAAGATCAGTGCAGAGACCCCAGTCCTCAGCTGCAGAGGGTCAGAGGCTGCCCTGCCCAGCACCTCCTTTCAGTACAAATTCACTGCCAACATAGGTGCAAACAAGAGGGTATATTACCTTCTTTCAGCAATGGAAATCCAGCTGAGGCAACAAAAAGCAGTCAAAAGCTCAAGTGTTTTAGAATTTCCCAAGTACATACTGTCAAACATAAATAATACTGTTGAGCTCTAACAAGCAAATCACAAATTAATGCCAAAAAACCCTCAGGAAGCTGCCCATTACACTACACAGAAAACACCAGATATGATATCACACAAACAGTACTAAAACCCATCAGTTGTTAGCTACTATGAAACCTCATCAGAACTTGCTGTAGTGTTTGTAGGGGTTTTCAAGTTTCCAGTGCTCCACTTAGCTGCAGTTAGTACTTCCTGAGATTTTCCGACTACAACTAACAAGATCTTTCCGTGCACATTTTTAGGAAACTCTCATTCACTCATGAAATGAAACAAAATACTCAGAACAGGAACTTTTTTGTTATTCATAGATCTGGTCATATCTGTGAAGCCATCATTTCCTGCTGTAAAATATCCTCACTCTCTTCCTCTGCTCTAAAAATAGTACCTACTCAATTCAGTACCTACAGCAGCATGTGGCCAACATCATCGCACATTCGGTTTTATTTCTTGTTCCTCTTCAGAGTCAGTAATTAATACAGACAAGACAGGACTATGAAAGTAAACACATAATGCTCACAGTTCCTAATACAAAATGCCTTTGTGGATCATTCTGCTAGGAACAAGAAAATAAATGAAGCAAAAATATTTGTACTATGTTGAGTTACTTTATGATTATAAATTGCAATAAAATATAATTATAATGTAATTATAATGTATTTATAATGTATGTATTTTCTATTTGGAGATTATTACATATAAATAGCACATATATATAGATATCATATGTATATTTATTCTATACTTACATATTATTCTATATTTATTTTATATATATATGATCAACAATAGTTATATGTATTGATAAACACATTGCGGGGGCAGGGGGGGAAATTACACCACCTCTGGTTCTTGTTCATTCCAGGAAAAAGCATTAATCAGACAGGCAAAGGTTAACTCAAAGCAGGAATTTTTAAAAAGCTAGGCAGTGTGAAAAGGGTAAAAGAAAGAAGAGTACAAAGGTAGACGTATGGATGTCTGGGGAGAAGGGTGATTAAATTTCCTATAAATCTTGCATATCAAGACACAAGATATTTTGCCTACATTCCCAGGAGAAACACAATTCACTTGAGACCTGAAAGGATAATCATCTCCATATATATTAAGGCTGCCATGAAGGACTAGAGTTGAAGCTGCCTGTGGTGGCACAGATTTCCCTTGGCACACTGAACACTTTCAATATCATGTCCCTCTGTAACTGATGGGTGAATTTTAGGCAGATAAATTGGTATTGTCTGAGCTGGAACTTTAGCCCAGACAAGAACATTCAACCTTACTCATCTGTTGAAACAACAAACTTCCAAATGTGAGTGGAAGGGGGGGAAGCAATTTTGAGCAGTTACTCAGCTACTCTGTCTTTCAACAGTTACCTTTCAGATAATTCAGTTAATATGGAAAAGACCAAGACCTCTGTGGCCTTAAGATGCAATAAATACAGGAGGAACAGATTTAACTTTTCATACAGAAAAATCAGGAATAAAAAAAATACAAGTTAACTGAAGTAATGATTTATATCGCATGCAGCAGGTCAGAGCTTTGAACAAAAGCTAGTGTGAAAACTGAACAAGCACCGATTGTCACTGTGGACAAGTTGTGCTTCAAAAGGGGAAGCCCAGAAGAAAACTGCTATTCTGTAACCACCATGTGCTGCACACTTAACTGCTATCCAGTACCATCCTCCTTACCCTGTGAGCCACTTCACCTCCCCACGCCACATTGCGGGGCTCCCCTTGGGATTTGTGAGAGCACAGAAGCGGAGAAAACTGATGCAACTGTGCCAGCTCAGTCATTTGCTTCTGTTTATTTGCTGGGCAGTAGAGAAACCCGAGTACTTTTGAAATAACCGAGACAATTATTGCCCAATTTTGCACTACTTGCTCCCCACTGCATGTTTTTTTTTAGAACAGGGGAAGGCAGAGTCTGTTGAGAAATCTGAAGTCTGCTGAAGTTTTCAAACCTTGTCTCCACCAGAGAAGCTCCTCTGAGTAATTAGTCACCCCCACAAATATTTCCCAACAGGCTGCATCAACTGCACCTCTTAAATCAGAGAAAATCCCCACTGCCACTGCTGACGAATTTCTGGGCGATTACTCAGGGTGTGAGGTTTTGCCTGGCAGTCAGCTTTCTCCACTCTGCCACCCCCTCTTTTGTACGGCACCCACTGCCCTGGGCAGACGGCATGAGTCAGATTACAGATCAGGGCGAAGGGGGGCCACGGGGAAAACACTGGAACATTTATTTCCAGCACACGCATTTGCAGTGATCCTGTTTACAGAACTGCCCCACAAGAAGCACCACAGCAGCAACTCTACTACAATGCTCAGGAGCTGCTAAAGGGGCAGCCTGAGCAGACCCTTGGCACTCCACCAGAAAGATGCAAGGGAAAAATCACCTGCATATGCAAAACAGGAACCTTCTCATCTTGCTGCTAGACTGTATCAGAGTGTTTATTAAGGAAGGGCTAGAGGTGCACAGAGGAAATGGTGAGAACAGCTGGGATAATGGGGGCACAGGAGCAGCCTTCAGCAACAGCCTAGAGCTCCAACACCAAAGGGACCCATTTTGGTCCAGCTTAGGACCTTCCTAAACTTGCGTTCACATGTTATGGCCCTAAGTTTCAGCAGCTGCTCCCACACCTACCTCGATGTCTCAGAACTTAGAGCTAGTCATCAGGAAAACTTCCCAGAGTGACACACACACACAAAAAGGCACTGAATTCTTAAACAAGGTTTGTTATTCATCTGTACCGTTGAACTTTAATTTCAAAGGTGACCCACCCTGCTAGGCTGTGACTGTCATCATCACTGTGTGCCCTCAAGCTTTTCATACAGTATATTCCTCAGTTCACAGAACAACATCAGCTATATCAACCACCCGTGGAGTGAAAGAATCAAAATAGAACCACACACCACACACACACAGGCTGCACCCTGTACAAAGCCCAGGGTGTTAAGCTCGTGTTCCACTGCTCCTCTGCTGCAAACACACATAGACCTCTCCAGGAGCTGCAGTGTGTTGATCTGACAGCATTTATTTAGCCAAGATATGTTTGTCGTTCCAGATGCATGTAAAGTCAGTAGCAAAAGCAGAGAAACAGACAAATCAATGAATTATTCAAGTCAAGAGTTATCGTCACAGTTGCTAATTCAGAAGCTTAAGCTTCAGCAGCTCACAGCAACAGTAGCTCACCCAAGGAAGACGTGCAGAATGGCACAATCAGGACAGTGTCCTCTCCTGGGGCAGAGTCAAAAGCCTGAGATTTCCAGGCTAGAAGATGGAAAGAAAATGGGCGAAAAAAGATACCCAGAGCATAACACTACTGTGATCCGTGGTACGTTGTTACCCCAAACCTGACACGTGCAAGGGTCTGATGTTATCTTTTGGGGGAATACTGCTGAATGGGCAAATGGGAAGGCCTACAAGGAAAAGAGTGAGTCAGGCAGATGTGAAATTCTGAAACTTGAAAGGACTTGCATACAACTTAACAGGACAGGCAGGTGAAGGACACAGTGCTAGGACAGCATGAGCAATGCAAAGTTCCACCCTCCTCCCATAAGCTGGCCCCATTCCCCCTTTATCAGGATCTACTTTGATCAAACCCACTCAATGAGCCTAAAGGAGAGGAGATAAGTGAACTGCATTGTCACTGATGCTGCCAGAGAACAGGCTTTTCCACATTGCAACGGGCTGCCATTTAGCAAACATCGCTTGTGGTGACAATAATCAGCTTCAGCAGCTTACAAGTCCCCTGTTGCTCCATTCTGTATGCAAGCAATCCTTCACTGATGCCAGAGATGTATGAACGTCTCCATGTCAGACCAGACTGTGGAACTGATCCAGATTTTACAAAAATTAAATGAACCACCCCACAGACATTTCCC